>WBMV01006675.1:707965-830342 GCA_013396655.1 Campylorhamphus procurvoides | reverse complement strand
ATCTTTGAAGAAAGGATCACAATTCAAATTTGGTACTATAAGAATACATATTGTTTCCATGGAGAAAAATATTTACATACACAATCTCCATGTCACATAGAGTAGATAATGTTTGTCAGTTCTGTTCCAAACATAAGTATTCAAGTCTCAGTTGTAAAGGTTTCTGAGTATACTGGGTATATGTTCCCTCCAATATGCCATGACTAAGGAAAGACCTAAAATTTGGCACTGAAGCAGGGACAATTTGAACATCAAGTTTAGTTGCTTTTCTTTGATTTAACCTGTCAAATATTCAAAAGTAAGGTGATTTACTCTTTTTCTTATATTGCTCAGAGCCTGGTTCAATGTGAATTCCTCTTCTAAGAACCTGTCAATAAAGCATTGTATCAGTATAGGTGAAAAATAATTATTTTGTAAAACTGTATAGTCTATAAAGTATGTTTGGTGTAGATTTTTTCTCATCTGTTCAGCGGGCCAATTCTGTTTCTGGAAGCCATCCTCATCAGTCTTTGAGACCTTTGCTGAGTTCCATTCACAGTCTAGTTCCTCTTGCTCCTGTCTCTCCCTTTGCACTTTACTAAAGGAACCCTGAGTACTTCTTTCTGCCATGAGTAATGCCACTGATTCAAGTGCTCGTTAACAATAGCAAGAGTTTTGTACTGGCACACCTTAATTCAAAGTAAAGAAATTATCCCTTTTCAAAAGCAGTTAGGCACACATTGAAAATGCCAACATCTTTTTCTATGAATGCATTTTTCTGTTTTTTTCTGAACCTAGAAACATAAAATGGTAAAGTTGTCTTCCCTTAGTAACAAAACTGTAATGACTCAACAGGACCATTATTTTATACCTGAGCCTTCTTTATGGGTAATGGTAAATATAGTCATCCTTTCAATGGCTCTTTATTACCTATTTTATTTAGTTTTAATGTTCAAATATTCACTATTGATATTAACAAAACTGGAACATGTGCAAGTATATGTGTGTATGTATTTAAGTTAAAACATAGCTATCATTTACCTTTGCTCATCACTAGTGAAAGAAATCATAAAACTAATCTCCTGTGTGAATGAATTCTTGTGCATGCTTTTGGTATCTAGGACACTGTTGAGAAACAGATTTCTTGAACCAATCATAAAGAAAAATATGCACTTTACAGTACATCTCTATTAGTACATCAGATATAACTGTATCTGTGTTAATACATCCTTTTTCAGTTAAGGATCTACTTTTTTTAATACCCAAAACTGCAGCTATAGAAATAAGAACATGTAATACCAAATTTATACTTCCTCACTAATTAACTAGTAGTAACCACCATAGATCATAATTCTAATCTCTATTTTGGATGTGATTGGGAAGATTAAAATTGGAGAGGATGTGACACTGGACACATTGGCAGGCAGTTTAGGCTTAGCACTTCCATGGATGTACTTCACACTTCTGGGAATTAATTGATTTTCTACAGGCCTCTGTTTTTGTTCCTATTCATGTTATTTCTTCTATTTTATGTCATGCTATCTTTGATGAAAATTTCTGATTGTCTTTGTAAAGTCAAACTCCAAATGTGGTTCTGGTTTGAAAATCTTCTTTAAACATAACTGTTCTAGAATTGCCTTTCTGATAAAATTTGTGATTATTTATATTTGTGTTGATGCTGATTCCCAAGGATATTTTAGAATAGGATTAAGCTGCTCTATGCTCCTCAATCACTTTGTTGGTCTAACACACATTCACATTCACACAGAAATAATTTGTTTCTACATTGTCTGTGTCTGTGTCTGTGTTTGTTTGCTTGTTTGGGGTTTTTTTTTGGTTGTGTTTTGGTTTGTTTTTGTTCTGTTTTGGTTTTTTTATAAAACATATCTGTATCATGATTTTCAGAAACTTAGTTTAACGGACTTTTCTGAGACAGTTTGTTATGATAATGGTTTTAAACATATTTTATAAAGGACTTTTTTTTAAATTCAAGTTCAAGTGAAACATTGTTTCTTCTAGATTATTCTTGTCCTTATTATGAAGACATTGCAGTTCCTTAATTTCTGTTGTTGAAAAAATTATTTTCAAGTCTGTTAAACTGAACCTCCAGCATTTACACCTTGCAGATTCCATTTTAGTGAGTGTGCTGCAGTCACCATTCACATCTGTTCCAAATTTAAACTGTTTCTTACTATTTATTAGTTTTGCAGCCTGCAGCTATTTCTCAGCTTTGGTCTTTATTTGAGTTAACATTATTTAGTAATACATACAGTTCACTGCTCTGTTGTAATTAGAAATTTTCATTTTTCCTTCTTTGAAAACACTCGTAAAGAAAATACTGACATATAAAAAAGTCTTTGCAGCTCTTTTATCACTGAATTTTTATTTTCTATTCTGTGCATTTATTTTTTTAGGTGAGCATAGAAGGCTTCTGTAAAAGGTCAGTACAAGAGCTCAGATGCAGACTCATTTTCTAGCAGATGTGCTGAGCTTTTACCAGTTTCCAGGAAATGATCTACTATTCCTTTTTTCTTTGTCTCTTGGGAATTATGGATGTAATCCAAAGTACATTGGATGTCAATGCCCCTTTTATGAGGCAATTGCAAGGAATGAACCCAGTGATCTAATAGGTCTTTCACATCTCTAATTACCGTGCTCCTGTGAACTCCAGTCCCACGGTGAGGTCTACCAGGTAATCTCTAAATGGACTAAATAGCTGTAAGCTATTATTTTTCTTGAAAGCAAGAGCTTGAGACATTTAGACTCACAGCACTACACTATTATGACAAAACTGGCATGTTATCTCCACTAGATCAAAAACTGGCACTGATTTATTTACTTAATTAGTCAGTGGTACATTCTCATGACCCGCACTGAGACGCTCCTGCATACTCCATTGATCTCAAATGGATGCGTCATTCACATGTGTAATCTCAAATGGAAATGTCTGTGTGTCAGTTGAGCACCTTTCATGCTCCCAGTAGGATCAGTGTTTGATGAGAATAATGTGTCATTGTCTTCTGAAAGGCTCGGAAAGGTGCTTTGAATGTTGCCTGTTTGCTCTTGGCAGCATGTAAATTAGTTTTCAGCACACAAGACTCTTAACAATTTCTGCTGGATACTAAAAAAATCCTTCATATAAACAATTAATTTGTTTTCTTTCACCTTTTTTTCGTCTCTGCAATGGGAAGAACAAATAAGAGCAATGCAATTGATGAAAAAAAATTCAATTGCTCTACAGTGAAGAAATCAAAGTTGATCAGGTTTTGATTATTTATGAATCTGTTAGTTGTGCTCCTTATAAAACTATGCAAAGCTGTATAGTCTCCCTGAGGTGGCTTGGTAGTTTAGAAAGGGATATGGGTTATACTGTTTATTTATAATGCCTTGCCATTTCAGAACACATGAACAAAAAGATCCTCTATTTTCTACTTTTTTTTTTTTTTTAAGTATCAGGGGACACTCTCCAAATACAGTCTCCTTCCTACCACAAGGTAACTAGTAGTTCAGTGTCCGGGGATAGGTCCTGTCAGATGCAGATGTACATATCCTGTCAGACTAGGGTCCTAAGCAGAACTGTTCAGGCTGAAGAACTGTAACTATTCATGGGCAAGAATAGTGTTCATTTTCTCATCCTTCATGAGTGAATCACCGAAACTGATGCATTTGTGCTCCCCATCCTGATCCTTGAGTCATCCACACTACATTGTGTTGAATGCTACTTCTCCACTGGCTATGTGCAGTTATTCCCCATTTATTCCCTTTTCCCTGTCTCCACTTACAGCAGAGTGCTGTTCCTACTGCAGCACTGATATGTCTTTGGTGGTTACAGCAGAACTACAAGCTGCAAACAGAGGGGCAATTCGAGTCACTTGCCATTGCCGTTACAAATACTCCATAAGTCAAAGTAACGTTTTTTCACCAATGATCGTTTGCTACTGGCAACTACACTTTACTCATCATAATTAATGGATTATGCCCAAATTACATAAGAATTTTAAAAAACAGGGATATGCAATGTTTTACCCACTTTTCATTCCACTTTTTTGCAAACAGATGACTCTCAGTTAAAAAGGCAATATAGGGAAGAACTGTTACTGGCCATGTTGATGCTGATGAACAGTCAGACTACAGAGTTCTGTAAAATGGCCCACAACACTTGATTTTCCCTTGTAATTTGGCAGATGTCTAAGTATCGCTGCAAGGTCTGGAACACAGAGTTTTTTGTTCCTGTTAGAAAAATGTTGATGGAGTTTGGAAGCCTTAACTTAGTGACTGCACAGGGTTTTAGTGAAGATAAATTAGTGCATGCTAAAAAATTAGTTCTACAAAAAGTCCCTAATCTTGTCAAGAAGTTGCTGCACAAGATGGCTACTTAGGGCACTAGACTTTGAGAAACATTGTTATATATTGCACTCCGGGTTGTACAGTTTATACGTAACCTCGTGTAGGGAGCTGCTTTGTTCTTGGGGAAAATAGTCCTCTGTTGATGCTTGGTCTAGGTGGAACACCTTTGTTATGCATCAGCTGGCAGAATGCCACTGATTGTAATCAGTGATAAGGGCTAGTTTAAAGACTTTTTGCTCATTGCCAAGTGAGTTGCTTCACAGAACATTCAAAAGAACAAGCAGTTGATGGAGAATAAGCACAAAGGGCTTGTAACCCAGGCAGCTTACAGTTAAGATTGCAAATGTAAACTTTACCCTGGCCTTGCACTGGCTTAAGTGGAGAAATACCCATTTAACTTCAAATGTGTTTCACAATTTATAGAGAATGAACTTACCAAGTAACTATCAACAGAATAAAATGTGTTCTTTTTTCCTAGAATGGCAGAAAAGTCTTCCTGGAATGCTGAAAGAACTGGAAGAACTGTTTATAAATTTGTTACTACTGTTGAAAAGCAGCAACTGAAAATCTATATGAAGTATATGGTTGTTTGTCATACTATCTGTATAAAAAGATCCGTGTTGAATGACTCAAGAATGTCTTAAATGTTCTGTAACAATATGAACAGCCAAGTGGGATCCCCCCTGAAATAAATCAAAAATCATTCTCAAATACAAAAATATTCTTGGAGAAAACTGTCACGCATTCCTTCCAAAGCAGGACTTCGAAGACTAAAATATAATCAGTTCAAGCATCATTCTAACTGCTTTTTTAGACTGTTTTGTTGCCGTATCCAAGGAAAAACAAAGATAGATGCGGCACTATTTTTCCATCTAATACCCTGCAATTTATTCAATCTGAACATAAACAGTTGCTCTGGACTTATGTCCTAGCAACATTTGCTGACTGGCCCAAATAAGACATGCTTGATAATGGTTCAGAATCAGGTTATTTTGCCCATTAATTCCACTTTAGGTTGGCTCTTTTACAGCAGTGAATGGTGGTTGAGAACCAATACCTGTTGCCTCCTACTAGCCAATAAATCAATACTGTCCCACTACCATTTCTTTTTTTCTTATTTTTTTTCCCTTTCTTTTGTCTTGTAGTCCAAAATAGATAGCTAAGCAATTCTCTTTCACAGGCCAGACTCAAGTACAAAAAAGGCTTGCAAGATGTGGAATTCAGTTCAGCAGAAGCTGGCACTTACAACACAAAAATCCCCAAGTTTTGTTTTTATTAATATAAATGAGAAGCAGTACTGTGTGGAATCATAAGCACCCACTCTCAGGAAAGCTGAGGGTGCTTAGCTCTTTGCTTTTCAAAAATCCTTAAGGGATTCCATTAGCTGGAGTCAAGTTGCTGTATTTATATCAGTGTAACAAACTGGAGTCAATAAGGCTCCTGTCCAAAGACCACTGAAGTAATTGTTAGTGTTAGCATTGAATTTAACTTGATTTGAACTGATGCCCAACAGAGGAATCCACAGAAATATGTTAATTTTTAAATGTGTTTTCCAGCTGTCCATTTTCATTTTACCCTTTGTTCATATGTCAAAAGTTTAGCCCTTGAACCCTGTATGTTTTTAGAAATGTTCTAGTATAACTGAATTGGTTGTTTATGGGTGTTTTTGCATTCATTTTTACTCCATCTCAGTGGTGCAAACTGCATCCTTTCCTTGGTTTGAGTGTTTGACCCAGTGAGACTGAACAAGTGACCATGCTTCAGTTTGCTTGTGGTTGTCTTCAACTGTGCTTGGTAGGAAGGTAAAAATGTGTTATCTTAAACCTCATAATCTGTGTTTATAGCTTTCCTCAACTTCTGTACTCAGTCTCATATTTTGTAAAGCATTTTAACTGGCAAGATTGGAAACACCAGTAGATAAAATATCTGCTTTATTTAATTAAAAAAATAAACATTTTTAATCTTTTTGGTCACAATTTAAGTAAGGTAGTTTATAACTAGAATGTTTGTCTAGTGCATTGTTAGAAGTTAGTGGATGTTTTTAGACTTAATTCTAGGAATAAAGATGGTAGGATAAATGCCAGCTGCAAATGAAACCTTAGCATATACATGAAAGCAGATCTGAGTTCTAGCCTAATCTTCTTACCTGTTTCAGTTTCCCTTAAAGGTTTATATGGATGAGTTTTTTTGGGTTTTGGGTTTACAGTGCATTATAGTCTACTGGATAACTATGAAGCCTAAGATGTATCCCGTCCAAATATGAGGTGATATTTTGTGTAATCTTTCCTGTCAAACTGCCATATATTTTGAAAACTGTGTTCTCTACAGCAGCACTGTAATTCTGTTGCAGCCACTATAGCAATTAACAGTCCCGCTGTTGGACATATCTCTTCTTAAATAGTGTCAGTACTGATCCTGTGAATTTAGCCAATATCATAGGGCATCCTTCTGCCATTTTTAAATTCCAGAAATTCTCCTAGTACACCTATGCAAGACCAAGGCTCTTAAAAGTAGGCACCTCACTATAAAAAAGATCAAAGCTCTTTTCTATTCACCCTATATTTGTCACAAGAAACAGGTGCAAGGGAATTTTTCAAAGCATTCATGGGTTCAGGCATGAAAATTAAGTATGACACCTTTTCAAATATGTCAGCAAATCACAAGTTGTCTAAAGGTTTAGGGTTGCTAGAATTGGTTTAATTAGTGTAAAGGTGAAGTCTGGTCTCAGACTTCAAGGTTATGTCATTCTACCCAATAACTTCGTTGATGGCAGAAGGCAGCACTGGCTTTCCAAACAGACTAGCTGGCCTGCTGTAACATTCCAGCCCCAGAGCTGAGGGTTTATAGGCTCTGCTAGGAGTTTTACTTTACATATGTTTAATACCTTGAGATAATGTCAAGAGAATAAGCCATGGACTTGCTGCCAAGGAGTGTCTTTATTAATTTAGGGGAGAAATTAAGGGAACTTGGCATTACAAGCTAGACAAAATGTTCCACCACAATACATACTCAGCACATATTAATCCACAACACCCAAGTCCATATCTAATCAATCCATAACACTTCAGTCAAATTCAATCCTACCAGCTCCAAGCCACCCAAATCACCAAGAAAGGAGCAAAGAGAAAAGAAGAGGGAGCAAGAAGAGAGAGAAGGAGAAAGAGGGAGAGAGAGCTACCACCAAGGCTTTGTGTGGCCACGTCCAGGTGGCTGGGTTGTAACACATGCCATCCCAAAACCTCTGCTTTTATCTGCTCTGGTCCTCATGGCCAAACCCCCAAGGTGGGGTCTCTGACCCTCCAGTCACTCTGGGGTTCCAGGCCAGGGTGCCGGCAGTGTTCCCTCTGTCCCTGCCCATCTGAGCTGGGTTATGAGCTCCAGGAACTGTGGGATGTTCCAGTGAGGGCAGTGTTTCCATTGTCCCTGCCAGTCTGAGCTGGGTTATGGGATCCAGAAGCTGTGGGGTGTTCCAGTGAGAGCAGTGTTCCCTCTGTCCCTGCCCATCTGAGCTGCGTCAGGGGCTCCAGGAGCTGTGGTGTGCTATAGTTTTCCTGGATTCTTTGTGACTGGCAGCCATTCTGGGGCTTCCCCATGTGGGCTCCAGGGCCTGCCATGAGGGATATGGGGCCACCCCACCTCTGTGAGGTTGGACCCATCCCTTCCCCTTGCCCATACAAACACACACACACACACACACACCCCTCCCACAAGGTGCTTCTGACCCAATAATCACTGACCTAGTGTCTAACACCTGCTGTTACTTCCCTCCTTGATCCCACTGAGCACTGTAATATGAACCAAACACAAAACAACATTGTGTCACTGTAATATGAACCAAACACAAAACAACATTGTGTTTGTTTTAGACTTTCACCTATTTGAGATATACTATATGGTTCTGGAAATCAAGGTTGAAGTCCAAGAGGTTGTTGCTCCCATTCTGTTCCTTAGTTATGAATAGTCTGATCACATAACCTAAAGCAGTAAACAGAGAGCATCTCCCTCATGGTTCAGTCTAATCTTACATTAGGTCTAAAGCCAAGTTTAAAAAAAAAATAAAAAAAATAAATGCAAACACTAGTAGATAGGCTACTCACATATTAAACACAAGACATTTAGAGCAAAATTCTCGTAGCAAAAAACTAGCACAGTATTGGAAGGGACATGCAAGGATCATCAAGTCCAACTCTTGACCCTGCACAGGACCATCACCAGGAGTAACACCATGTGCATGAGACAATCATCCAAATGCTTCTTGAAATCTGCCAGGCTTGGTGCTGTGACCACTGCCCTGGGGAACCTGTTCAGTGCCCAACCACCCTCAGCAGGAATAACCTTTTTCTAATATCCAACCTAAACTTCCCCTCACCCAACTTCAGACCATTCTCTTGGGTCCTGTCACTGCTCACTATGGAAAAGGGATCAGTGCTTGCCCCTCCTCTGCCCCTCCCAAGGAAGTTGTAACTGCAATGAGGTCTCCCCTCAGTCTCTTCTTCTCCAGCTGAACAGACCAAGTGCCCTCAACCTCTCCTCATGTGGCTTCCCCTCAAGGCCCTTCACCATATTTTTTGTCCTCTTGGATACTTTCTAAGAGCTTAATATCTTTATCATTTTGCAGTGCCCCACACTACCCCAATATTGCAGGTGAGGCTGCCCCAGTGCAGAGCAGAGAGGGAATGGTTGCTCCTGTGCCCTTAGGAGGTGATGTTTAAGCACTGACCAGCACTGATGGACTCCAGCACCTGCGAAATACATTATCTCAGGGAACCTGACTCACTAATTCCCTAAGCAGCCTGAATTCTGCTCTCCTCGTGCCCAGAGTTGAAGTTTTGCTGGCATTTTTCCTCCTGTCAACAGAGATTTTAAACTCCATTGCTTTGTGGTCGATGTGGCCAAGATTGCCACCAATCTCAACTTTGCTCACAATATCCCCTTTCTTGAGAAGCAGCAGATTAAGGAGGGCATCTTTCTGAGTCAGGTTCCAAATCTGTCAGCTTTTTTCCTGGCTGGTAAGTTTGAAATATAACCTAATTTCTGCAATTTCTTGTTACTGTTGTGGGATGCTGAATAGTCAGGACCAATAGATTATGACTGTTTGAGGTTTTTTAAGCTTCTTTTTGCATAATGTTTGTATCCCCTTATCCCACTCATCTTTCCCCCATCCTTCCCCTCCTCTCTTCTCCAAAAAGGTATATCTTCATCCCTTTAAATTTGCCTTTCCAGGACCAACTGTCTATATGGTTCCACCCTTACAAAAGACAAGGAAAAAACAAGGACAATATTACTTGCAAATCAAAATTAACAATGTCCAAACTTATTGATTCTGCTGGCAATGCATAATGAGACCACACTGGTAAAACTCTTTATCCACAAAACTACTAATAAAGAACAAAAGAGAAAATTTAGAAATTATCTTACCCATTTCATACTTTAGAAGGTTAGTTGGTGGTTTGTTGTTTTTAGTTTTTTGTGGTTTTTTTTTCACTAAAATGATGCAGGTCTTCTCTACGTTTAGTCAAGACTTCAGTACTGGTGGCCTTATGGTATATTAGTATTTAACACGTCAGAATACAAAGCTTCAGATTGTATCCATAAAACAAATTTACTTTGAAGTTGCTTTAAATTCAGATCTAGTTGTTCCTAATCTGAAGTTTACATTGGCATACACACATAAAATAAAAAAAATCTTCTCCAAATTGCAGACTTGTGCTAAATCCTGATGGAATCTCGAGTCCATATAGACACTTCTAAGAGTATGATCCTGAAATAATGATTGACCTAGATTGATAAACATCTTCAAAATGCCTTCTGAAGAGGATAAAATCTCACAAGGCTCTTCAAGGATCTATAACTCCATACTCACGTAAATTTCCGTAACCAGATGTCTGTTTGAGCTGTGTTTTGTACTGCCTTTGCTCTTACTGGTTCTTACCAGACTGGGAAAGAAGCATGAAATACTGAAAAATAGACTGTTTCCTTGGCATTTGAAGCCCAAAAATAATAAAAAAATACAGGATGTTTTCTGAAAAATTGAGACAGTCAAATTGCACTAATCACCTAAACAGCTCACTGCACTGGCTTTTATTGTGACAACAGTACATGGAGGATACAGCTGGTAGATGTTCCATACATGGACAAGTTCAAAAATAGTCAGTCCTCCTAACAGTTTGGTCCAAGCTACATATCATATGGGGAAAAAATATACAGTGGAGAAAGAGGAAGTTAAAGAATTATACACTATGTTTATATAATTATTCATAAGGTATTTTGATTATTACTTATAAATAAAGTGCCATTTGACTACCTTAACTCAGCTCTGTCACACTCTCAAGTGTTCTTCCATTGGTACAATTTGAAGGAAAGAGAAAAGGTATCTTGCTGATTTTAAAGAATGTGTTTAACTTCAAAATAATATAGGTAGGTAGATAAACTGCTTGCTTTATTATCGTGGCACATATATGGGGGCATGGCTCTCTTTGCTGGCATCCAGTAACTGGCATCCAGTAACCAACTAAGCAGACAGTTGCTGGGTTTTTAATATGTATACCTAATGACCATACTCTATATGCAAAAACACACGTACACATCTGTAACAGTAAACCTGTGAAGATGAAGAAACCAATCAAAGTGCCTTTTAAACCTGAGGCTTTTTTTTACTGTATTGTAAAATGGAGGTTTTGCTTTTCCCCCTGAATCACCTTTCTTCTTCCCTGGACCCTTTATCTTCCTAATTAGTATGCAAGCCTTGGCCAGGCTATGTGAAACCTCCCCTGGTCTATTGTTAACCCTTCTCCTTGAATCCTATAGGCTGTGAAGCCCTACAAAAAGCCTGGGCAGGTGAATAAAGCTCTCTCTGCTTTCCTGTCCTGGGGGGTGTGTGTGTCTCTTTGCTGGGACCTCTGGAGACCACTTGGTTGCTGACCACGTGGCCCGGGAGGGGACAGGAAAGGGGGGAAGCGAACTCCTCAGCTTGCTGCACACATCTACATGCTGCTGTTAGCATTGAAGAACACTAAAGTCAGCATTAAAAGATGCCTGGACAAATTTAATGAATCTTTTTTTTCTCTTGCTTTCTGTACAGTGTTATGAGAAAATCCTGAACTGCTCTTTCACAGATTAGAGATTTCCACATGACCCCTCACTTAACCATTAGATGTTTTTGTTTTCTTCTTCTGCACTACTGCACTATAGTTATCCCTCCTTTTTCTGAAGGAGCCTTCTTTTTCCCAGACAGGCTTGGTGATGGCACCCATCATATATAGTATTTTAATGCTTCATAACTATTCCTTTGTTTTCACAATGATTCATCAAAGTAAGGCAGTAGTAATATCCCTCCCTTAGGAATAGGAAGGCGAGTCAGAAAATTATTTACTCCGAATTATTCATTAATTCTGAATGTCTAAACGAAATGTGGAAAACCTTCATTCTTACTCCCTTTATATTCAAGAATAAGTTCAGTTGCAAATATGACAACATATCACTTCTGAAACTAATTTGCAAATGTCAAGGAAAAGTTGCATAATTAATGACTACTTGTAAAATGTTTGGTTTGCATTTTAATTCTGTGAAAATACAAATGGGAAATGCAGTGCTCCAGGATATCATTATTACTTTAATCATGAACCTGTGTTTTCTTTTTCTCACTTTACTCTTTTTATTTATTAACCAGTCTTTTAGCTCTTGCAAATAATTTTTGTTTCTGTAGAAATCAGCTTTGTTTTATACACAACCAATATTTATTTGTGTTCACCACTAAACCATATCACCAAGTGCCCCATTCACACACCTTTTGAACACTTCCAGGAATGGTGATTCTAACACTTTCCTGTGCAGCTTATTCCAATGCCTGGTCACCCTTCCATTGAAGAACTTTTTCCTAATAGCTGATCTAAAACTCCCCTGACATAACTGAGGGCCATTTCCTGTCATCCTGTCACTTGCTACCTGGGAGAAAACACTGGCCCTTTCTTGGCTACAACCTCCTTTCAGGTAGCAATAAGGTCTTCCCTGATCCTCCTTTTCTCCAAGTCCTTGACATTAGGTCCCTTACGGTCCATCAGTCACACAGGACTCTCACTTGAACAGACTGTGTAAGGCTTCCTTGAGTAAGAGCTGTCATCACCAATGTGCTATGCTAGAAACAAAAGCAAACCTTTGCTTTCATATTTTACAGATATAAGGTGACAACAAAATCGTGAGTAGTCAGGCCTGGAGTTCAAATCCAAAGCTTAAGAATAGTGTTCACTTTAGTGATTCAGGCTGTTCCCTTTGGGTTTTTTCCAATAAAGATTTCATCTATCCGAGCCTGTTTGTTCACAACTTTTCCTTGTCTCTGCTTCACCTCTATTTATGATCTCTGTCCAACTGTTTTTCAATCTACACAGCCTCAATCTCCATTGTTTTTCCAGTGTAGTGTCTGTTTTTTTGTTCATCAAGTCCTAGTCTCATCTCCCTATTCCTGTTCCTGTATTTTACACACAACCCCAGAAGAATATGTCACGCATAAGGAGCTTTTCTTCCAGTCTTTGATTTTACCTTTCATCTCCAGTGGTTTGCAGAGGCCTGTTTCCCCTTTCCTTGGATTTTGTCAAACACTTTCTACACTCTCCCCAGTTCCCTGTTTTCTCCTAATCCTGACAAATGCCTCTTTGGCCTAAGCGATGCAGACTGTTTCTGGCTCCTGGTTACTTGAACTACAACAAGAAGAAAAAGCTTGTCTTTGAGCAAGACTGAGCTTTACACATAGATAAAAAGACTCCAGAAATACAAGTGCAAGAACAGGCTGTGAGAACACCAGTTCACAGTATTTTGAGGATGAATTTAATTTGAGAAACGTAATAGTGTTGCTTATTTTGCTGGGTTTAACTTTCTGCTCCCTGCACATTATAGCTGTTGTTGTCTTGCTCTCTTGCTTGCCTGAAGATCTGGCTGCATAAAATCCAACCCTGTGAGCCAGATCTAGTGTGAGGAGACAGAGCTTAGGCATGTGAGACTCAACTGTGTCAGGAACCGCTCAGCTAAGCTGTGCCTCATGCAAATCTAACCTTCCAGAATCATTCTCTATCCTCTCACAAGTTTGAGAAAATGTAGAAGGCAATTATTCAAAGATTTAGAGCCTGCAGAAGTGTGTGTAAGTTTGCTAGTTTTCGAAAAGAATAAGTTATGTTCTTGGCCCACAAGCCATCATTCTATAGCACGTCATCTCCCTCCTCAATGAATAAAGACTCTAGCAAAAAAAAAAAAAAAAAAAAAAAAAAAAAAAAAAAAAAGAAAAGAAATTACACCAGACTTTTCATGCATGGACAAGATCTTATGTTTGTCACTGGCCTCATTCTTGGAAACAGCTGAGCTGTTTTTGCTTAAATTTTCCAAAAAAAGGTCATCCTAAGGCTAAAGCTCAGCATGGAAAATTTCAGTTTAAAAGATTTAAGAATTACAACTGAAAACTCAATCTTACAATACAAAGTTTCAGACAATTCTAGCATATAATATATTAGTGGGTTTTTTATGTACATGTTTTTCCACTTGCATATGCAACCTCTGGAAAGTGCTCAGTTACTGCTCCTGGTGAAACCAATTCAAGTATTACCTTCAGTTTAGAGAAGCATGCTTAGGCAACTGCTCAGGAATTGAGAACTTATCAATATGTACAGTATTTGTCAATTTTTTCAGTACCTTTTGATGCAAAATGGTAAAACTAACAGTTTAAAGAAGCATATTTACTTCCTTCAACTAGACTTTGGGCTAGTTCATTGAATATTACTGTCATGGTTTAGAGAGGTGTATTTTTTGGTTTGAGTTTTTAAACACGTAATTGGAGAGTGCATGAAGATGTGTACAGAGCTGTGGCACACAACTGTTCAGGACTTACTTGCCATGCTCCAGGCAATAATCTGGTTCAGACTGGGGAAGGCGTTTTGGAGAGCTGATCAGAAACATTCTGATGTACAGTCAAGTGGTTTGCCAGGTTTATTATGTGGCAATGCTTACTGTGAAAGGACAGTTAGGCAATCTTTGTAATAAAAAAGATAGAGGAACTTTTAATTAGATCCTCTTAATTTCTAAATCACTATGGCATATCTGGCCTTGTATCTTATTAATACAGGTACTTTGTTTAGTAAATCAAATTGTATCCCTTTGAGTAACCTAGTAACATTCACCTTTCTCATCATGGTTTACAGAATATCCCTCCGTTGTAGTCATTGCTAACAAAAATTAAACTCTGTATGTATACATATATAGCAAAGAGAACCTTGGCAGGAAAGAGGTGTTTCACAACAAATGAAAATTTCAGCAAAATTAATTTCTATATCAATCAGTGAAGAAGAGAAAATGGTTTTACACATTTATACTGAATTAAGATGACCTGTTTTTTTAAAATTTTTTTATAAATTAAAGATTTTTAATGTGCTGTAAAGAAGCACGCACAAAAATCATACACTTCACTATCAATTCTCTTTGGTCAAAATTAGAAGAGAAAAAGAACAGTGTGCTTATCAAGAATGCAATATTATAAAGGAAGAAATAGCAATTTTTCAATATTCATACATTCAGATTATCAGTACATAATCTTTAAAACTACCAGGGGTTTTGCCCCTCAGCTTTAACAGTAATCTCATTTTTAGCCACTTGTAATTCTGCCCATTATTTTTCAGTGTTTGCAAAACAGGGAACTCACTAAACAGAAAGTGGTTTAGACTTTTTGGTGTCATGCTATGACAGCAGTCATAACAACTGCAGTGCTGGTGGAATATTTGAACTTCATTTTGCTAGGCTTTCACCTGTGGGCACATTTACATTACATTTCACAGAATCACAGAATATGCTGAGCTGGAAGGAACACACAAGAATCACTGAGTCCAGCTCCTAGCCCTGCACAGGACCATCCCCAAGAGTCACACCATGTGCCTGAGAAGATCATCCAAATGCTTCTTAAAATCTGTCAGGCTTGGTGCTGCCCTGGGGATCCTCTTAAGTACCCAACCACCCTCTGGTGGAGGAACATTTTTCTAAGATCCAACTTAAACCTCTCCTCACCCAACTTCAGGCCATTGCCTTGGGTCCTGTCACTGGTCACCATAGAGAAGAGATCAGTGCCTGCCCCTCCTCTGCCCCTCCCAAGGAAGTTGTAACTGCAGTGAGGTCTCCCCTCAGTCTCCTCCAGCTGAACACACCAAGTGCCCTCAGCCTCTCCTCATGTGGCTTCCCCTCAAGACCCTTCATCCTCTTCATTGCCTTCCTTTGGACACTCTCTAAGAGCTTAATATCTTTCTCACATTGTGGTGCCCAAAACTACACGCAATATTCCAGGTGAGCTCACTCCAGCGCAGAACAGAACAGGACAATTCTCTCCCTTGCATGGCTGGTGATGCTTTTACACATCCTTGACTTCATGCAGATAAATAGTCCTATCAGCTCAGTGCTTTAGTTTGTGAGTAATCTCACTGCACACATTCTCACAGGATGTGCCAGTTTTACTGAAGCAATAAAACATATCTTTTGTAGTTGCAAGTTAGGCCAGCTTCAAACTTGACACGAGGACATGAACATAAATAGTCAAATCAATGTAAAATGTTCTATAAATTTTAATTTTCTACTTCCAATTTTACTTGAAGTGGTATAAAACAAGAGAGAGAAGGGGGGAAATGGGTGTTGAGATCAGAAAGTTGCAAAACCAGAAGAATTATCATAAATTTTCAGTTTTAATAAAACCTTCAAAATAGTGCATAGCAAAAAAAAAAAAGAAAAGAGAAGAAAAGGGAATGATTACAATCCACCCAAGCAGAGAACTTGAAGAGTTTGTTGTCGTTGTTGTTGTGGTATCATTAATCTTAATCAGCATGATGCAACAGTCAGTTGGCCATGCAAATATCATAAATCATTCATATGTCAGTGTTCCATGAATGTAAGAACTTAGCTGTCTAAATATTAGCATAACATGCTATACTTTAATCATTGCACATCAACTGCTGCAATTTGAAATGAGACCAAGCTGCAAATACTATGCCTTTAGCATTTTGTGTGAGGAGGAGAGGATGTGGGAAAAGTGCCAAGTCAAATAAACAGAATCAAGCATTTTAATGATTGATAGGACAGAAGAATCAGCTTCTTCATCCACATGCTAGAGTGCCCTTGAGAAATTTCCATAGAGGAGATCTTACATGATGTTTGGTTTGGGGACTAACACACCTGGGAGACAAGGGAAACTATAAAAGGAGCTATCTATATGACCACAGGAAGTGTCAAGAAAACGCAGATGAAGCATAGCAAGGTCCAGTTCCTGCTTTCATTCTCACAGGAAAATGCTCTGATCACCAGTTTATGACAGAACTGATCCCTCAAACTCTGCTGTTGGAACTATGAACTATCATACTGAATAAATGCCTAAACATACAGTGTAGGAGAGGCTTGCTCAGGTAACATCTGTCTAGGGTCATTCTCTGGCTCTGTAGGACAGCAGTTGCTTTTTCCTTAAAACTATTTCAGTGAAGATTTTGTTGCGTGTGGACCTTTATCAGCTCTCTCCATTTTTCTCCATAGTTCTGTTCCGAATTAAATTATTTCCACTGGAAAAAAATATTCTTTGTGGTTGATAGTTGTTTTTACTTATTTGAACTTTGTCTCCCTTCAGTGACTTTCAGAGCATAATTTGTGTCCATTCATTCTTTTAATGATTCGTATTGACTCTAACACTTGAGACTGAGCACACATGTCTGCACAAAAAAGTCAAGGGAAGAGTCTCCATTAAGTTCGCTGTGCAATGCTTTGGGTGTGTTTCTAAATTCAGATAGTACCTATTGTCATTAATCTCCTCAGTACCTCTGTCTACCTTTTCCCCTCCTTCATCAGTGTATTTTAATTTATATTAAGCTCTTGTCATGCAAAGCAATAGCTATATTCTCAGTGATTTGCAGGATCAAGTTATAAGTTATGTAAGATGAAACAAGCAGAAGTGATGAGTGACAAAGTAAACAAGGAAAAATGAGGTATTTATAAACTATTTTAAAAGTACTCTGTATCCTCTTAATACCTAATTTATGAAGGAAATTGTAACATAGTCTGTGGAAGAGATTGATTCTTGAGTATAGAATACAGGGTTTTTTCATAAACAAAAATTATATAAATATTGAGCATGTATTTAGGTTTTAATCAAACTTGCAATCTACTTTACTATCCAGGATATCATGGAACTCTTTCAGCAGTTGGAATTTTGCCTGCTTCATAAGTCAATGTAATTTCAATTCTTTTTGCCAATAGAAACAGTTAATACAATTTATTAATGTGGTTCATTTGTTTTAGAAGTGCAGTACACATAACAGTGACAACTTAGCTGCTAGAGTTCTTCATGGAATATTTCCCATGTATTTCTTAATGTTTTAACACTAATGTATCTAGGTAGAGGTGTAGAAATTAGGTTTACTAAAACTGATGGCATTTGGTGAAAGGAAAGCCCATCAGGTTTTCAGTTTTCTGAAGTGAAAAAACTAAAAATGAAATGTCTCTCTATATTTTATTTTATTACAGACCATATTTAAGTAAGACTGGCCTCCATTATGTTTGCAAACTTTCATCACAATGAAAAGCTTTGATTGATTGATTGATTTATTATACCTCTAGTCCTTAATAACCAAGTTCATGTAATAACATAACAACTAGATTAAATTGCTTCTGTGGAAAGCACTGAGAGATATAAATACATACTGACACTGTCACTATCAGAAAATGCTGACAAAAAAGACAGTTTTATCAATACAAGAGAGAACTGGAGGACAGGCGTTATTCTGGATAAACGTTCAGAGAGAAAGCCCTCAAATATGGCCCTCCTTTTTTACTTTTTGCACTAGAATGGACTCAGATGAGACTATTATAGTTCTGTTGCCCCTCCACAGCAATTACTTTTGATGATGTAAGTATAGTTTCTTTTCCACATTCATTTGGCCCTTGACTGAATTTCCCCGTGTGCCTGAAAAACAAGATATTCAAGACAGAAAGAACAAAGTATCACTGATATCTGCTTTCTTCTCTAGATATATGGTGAAACTCATATCTTGCTATACATGTTTCGCTGGGCTGCTTTGAACTACTTTCTTGGTCTTTTGACCTTGACAAACCATTGGCCTCCCTTGGAAGGTTTTGTAATGCACATACTGAAATATGTCTATCTTGACAAGAGTGTTGTTGAACTTCATAAATTGCAACAAATCACTGAGAATAGAAAGATAACAATCACACTGTTGCAATACAGTGTTATCTAATAACACTGTAAAAATGCAAAATTGGAGCATTTGTGCCATATATATCTTAGAAAAAAATTATATTACTCTGACCTTTTAATGTTTTGTTAGCATTGTCATTCAGTGTTCGTGTCTCTTGTTTACAGCAAGAGTATTCAGTGAGGGAAATGCAGAGTGAACATTCAAATAACAATGAGAAATATAAAAGTTAAAAAAGCTGAGTTTTGCAAATATAATAATATTTTATGGTCATTTGAAAGACGTGTATAATTCTCTGATTCAGTGCCTTATTTCCTTGAAGACAATATATAACAAGGCTAAGAATTCTACTGAATTATTTCTGTTTAAATGTATAGCAGAACCATTCACCAAGTACTCCTCATTTTATGTCTTTAAATTGTTTTGCCTGGGGGAAAGGAAAGAGGAACCCATGACTATGTATGGTGTAAACTCATTAAATCCACAACTAGAGCTTTAGTGTCTGCAGTCCCATTATCTCACCAGAATATTATTTTGATTGCCATTGTCATCACATTGTAACAGGGCCTGCTTTGCCATCTCTGCCTTTCTTGGGTATGGAACAGGAACAGTGTGGGGTTTGGACAGTGTTGATGTACAAGCAGAGTTACGGATCACTTACAGCCACTTTGGAGATGGGCGTAATGAGCAATCTGAGACAGAAAGAGGAAGAATCTCGCTGTAGTTTGTGAACAGTGTCATAGATGGAATGAAAACTTGAGAAGTCCAAATTTCCAGATCCTAAGTAGTTCCTGAAGACTGTATCTCCTTAGATGGAATTGTATTTACTGTGGAAAAAATTGGAAAGAAGGGTAAGAAATGAGACTGAGAGGAAAAAAAATCAGACATTTTCCTGATGCTTAGCAGAAGTAATAGTGCAAGAGTAATCAGCAGTGTTGATACTCAGACTTTTTGGGGCCTCTATGTTGATTTTAAGCAGATTTCGTACCCTTTTTGTTATCATACAAAATAGACAAACGAACAAATAAATCCACATTAAGTCTATCTATCCAGTCTTTTGCGTCCTTTGTAGTGTGCTGTGCTGTCAGTGGTTTAAGAGGAGACTCCTCCACAATGTTTTTCTCTTACCAGATGTGCATATCCATACAAATGGAAAGACAAGAGACTGAGTTTCCATTCCTTTCTGCTCCTAGTAAAAAAAAGACATGGGTATTTTTTGCCTGTGAAATCAAAATCAGTAGGCAAATAAACTGTTTGAAATGTTAGTCTGTGTTTTTGAAATCTGATACCAACTATGCTGATGACAACATAAACAGAGGGGGAAAGCCTGGAAAAGGCTGAGAAGGGACTCATCACTGAGGAATATTTTAAAGACAGTTATTTGGAAAACCCAAAAGCAAGACTTTTCACACTCAGAGACTGGGGCAGAGGTGTTTTGTTTTCTCTGTAGAACAGCATCCCAAGTGATGCTGGGAGTTTGAGTCTCTGCCTAACTGGTTTATATTAAGTGCTCACCTATGTGTTGGTCTGAAGACCAGGTTTATCTTTAGTGATAATTCTACCTTCCTAACTTAATAATAATCATCACAAAGACCATAATTTTCTTGAAAAATCCAACACACATGTAATGACTACATCTGTCTTGGATAAGTATTAACCAGGGTGCTAAAAATTGTCTTATCTTCTCAAGCAGGACAGTAATCAAAAATTAGTTTCCTCTCCCCTGGTAGAGTGTTCTGTCTGGAATTTCAGATAAAAGCTGACAAGGCAATTCTTCTTGCTTTGGCTTCCTAATGGAAAAGGTTTGATGTAGAGATTAAGCTACAGAAGATTGTCTAGGATATTTTTTGACCCACCTCTTCTCTGGTACATTTTCTATGCCTGATGCAAGCATCTTCTTGCTCAGCATTCTTTTCCCTTTTACATCCTTAATTTTTCCCATGAATTTTTGTATCTAAGTTGACATTTGTCAGGAGACTAAAATTAGGCTCACTTTTGCCAGGTCTGTCTTTTTGACATCTCAAACTATGTTTTGGTAGTCAAAATTCTTTCTTTGTACCTCAGCAAAGACAAATCCCTTATCCTGACTGCTGGCTCTTTTGCAGCATCTAAAATCTGATCAGCAGTAGGAAAAGCCTGAAAGAGCTTCCTGTCAGATACTTAGTGTTAGTGAGGAAAATAGCTACATGTTCTTATACCGAATATTTCAGCAATCCACTGTCTCTATGACAATATTACATAAGAAGCACATTTTATTTAATTTCATTTACCTTCCCTCATTCTATATTACTTTGATAATTGATAATTGATTAATTGATAACCATTTCCTCTCATTTAGAACATTTATCTTGGTACTTCAGATAGTTAGATCTGTGAGAGACTAAAAATGTGACTACCCTCCATGGAAGTTGGAAAGAGTTGGGGACTGCTTTATCACTGCAGTTTTCAACACTAGATCTTTGCTTGTATACTGTTATTGAAGTCACTGAAGAGACTGTCACTGCACTCATTGAATTAGATATTTTGGCTTATGGAAGCCCAGTTCAGGTCCTAAATCTGAGCAAAATTGATGAATTTTAATCCAGAGTGTTGCAGTGATTTTCATGACCAAATGAAAGAGAACACAATACCCAGCAAAGCTTCTATCCAATAAGACTCAACATTAACCACATATGAACTCAATACAGGACAATACAATTAGATTTAATTTGAGAGGCTGACAAATTTCAAATCAATGGTTATTTTATCTGAACTGAATCCCTGAAGAAACAGAGTAGAATATTTATTCTTTCATCTAGAAGAAATAAAAATATAAAAACGAAAAAAAGAGAAGAAACATTGCTCTTTTAAAGGGACTGAGAACTTGGTTAAAAACCAGCTGTAAGGAGACTGAGAACTTTCTAATGCCTGAATCACCAAAAGGTTTTATCATACACGTGTACAAAATATCTTTGCTTTAAAGCTGAAATCTTTGACTGAGACCATGATTTATGGCTGAGTCTTGTCAAGACTCAACAATTACAACTTTTTTGCATACCGTTTTCCTCGAGAGATCACAGTTCTGAGGCCTGAGGGTTTTAGGCTTCCTGGTGGATTCGCTCCTTTCTCTTCTTATAGCACATCAACTCATAAAAACAACTGTCTGGCCTTGCTCCCACCTGGCTTGCACAGTTCACTATTGTGTTTATTCTTCAGTCCTCTGCCCAGATATTACAGCCTTCACAGATAAAACTGAGAGCACATCTACACCACGTATGCAACCAGAGAATTTAAATTCTTTGTTGATGTTTAATACGTTTTTTTTTCGCTCTTCCATAAGCACTTGTATTGACATTTCACAGATTATAAAATAGAGCAAAAAGTTTTTGTTTACAGTGCCTAATTGATACAAAGTATGTGCAGGATTTATAAGTCACACTAATAAACAAAGGAGTGAGGTTTCTTTTTCACAAATAATTATATTTAATTTTTTTATTACAGTGTTCTTCAATTCTTTCACCTTTGGCACCCTCTATTACACATTCTGCCCATACAAAGGAAGCAAAGACAAGTCCTCCTGAAAACCCAGATTATTATCCCAGACAAAGGAAAATACATTCAAATCTGTGTCATAAAATATAACATTAAGGNTACTAATACATTAGATCTACAATAATTTCTAATATCTATAAAAATAAAAAGAATCAAAAAATCAAAAAGACCCTGCGGCAACATATATATAGTCATTGAATTTTACATGTTTCATTAGGAACAATTCACTTTACAATGCAGAATTCTTAAACAGCACTTTAATTAAAACCCTCTCCAGCAAGAGATGGTGCTCAAATAAAGTGTATGCTGCTAGACATCCATAACGTAATGACTTCAGAGTGTGTGCTGTGCTGTGTGGGGCTGATTTAGGAAGCTGATCACTGCAGGGCAATTGTAATTCCCAATATTTTACATGCAGTGCCTGAAATTCTCTCCAATTACACTTCTTATTTTTTTTCACAATTATTTGATTCCCTAACAAAAAGGTCACCAAGATATTACTCTATTCTGAAGTTAATATCATACATCATACCAAGCTAAATTTAAAAAAACAACAAACAAACAAACCAAACAAAACAAATTCTACACAAAATCCTGGTAAAGACTGCCATCACTTAAAAGTGATCTGGTCTCAGATTTCATAAAGCAGTGGTCTGGGAAAGGATGTTTTTTAGCAATTGTTTTAAAAATTGGAGTCATACTGATTCCTTAGGGACCGCGCAATGTACATTGCAAGCAAGCTGTTTTATTTCCCTTCTGTGTTGATTGACTGGTGAGGTAACCTGCAAGTATGACTGATGTAGCAATAATAATAAAAATAAAATAATAAAGAGTTCATTGATTCCAATCCAGCACATTCAGTGTTGAATTACTAATGTATTACTGGATACCCATTCTGTTGAGACAACTTACTTGCAGAGCAATCTTATTGCAAAAGAGTGCTTTGTGATATTGAGAACTTTTTCAGCTAAACAATGGGAATTTTTGTCCTATCAATACCACATACTTGAAGATGCTTGCCCATAAAAAATTACTGAATGGACAACAGCTTAGAGAAGTTTCTTTACATCAGACACCAGATAAGAGATACCTTCTCTGCATGGGGGAATTCCTAAGACTGGGGCCTCCTCCTCAGAGTGCTTCAAGTGCCACAGCTCTGCTGGTGTTGTGGTTCCTCCTCCTACCTTTTCAAAACTTTATTTGAAGAGCATTATTGAAACTTCCATTTGAAACCAAAGGATTTCTCTGGACAAGGTTTAGAAGTAGATTTCTAACCTATGTAAAGCTATGATTGCTCATCCAGACCTACCACCTCAGAGTAGATGAATTGAGTTTTAGCAACAAGGCACAACACTGTTGTACACACAGAGGTAAGCAAAGTTACATTTCACACTTGCAAACTCAAACTCCAACCTCAGACCCCTCTAAATCAAGTTCCTTATAAGGATCAGTAAACTAAGTTAACACACATCTGCATGCTTTTAGCTGTAGATTCGCACATCACCTTCAAAACAAAATTACATTTTAATTAACTTGAACACTACAAAAATTTTTAATAGGAGTTTTTGATTCAACTTATGACATTTAAGACAATAAGGTTTTAAATGAGTTTTGGATTTTGCAGAGAATAGTATTCTCAGCCATTTCAAATGCTTGTTTCTAAAGCCAGAAGATTTGTCTTCTGTGTTCCACTGTCTGATAAAAGAGTAAAGGATTGACATGAGAATTTGTTGCAATTGTTGATTTATATTGATCAGAGATACCACTGTTCAGTTTCACAAAAAAATGTCTTCCTTCAGTAGTACTTTACATTTTTATCAGGCCCTGGAATGAAAACTGAGCTGTAATTCAGTAAGATACTGAGCACATAGACAACACTTAGTAATTCCAAGTCTCAGCAGAGTACGAATTTAGAAATTTTTTGTGCTTAAGAATAACTGTTGTTGAACTTGAGTCAATAAGGATTGCTTAACAATAAAGCAAGCATTGTTAAGCTGCTTATTTTGTGCAGCCTTGTTGTCCTTTCTTTCAGTGAGGAAACTGCAAGATCAGAAAAAAATTAGTTGAGAATATTCCAGTGCTCAGGGCCATAAGTTTACGATTTGCAGTTCATAAGTACCTGGACAGACATGCAGTGCTAACCTGCCAATTCCATAAATGTTACATTGATAAAGTGCAAAGCGTCTTCTTTTGTGACTTCTAACCATATGTCTGTATCACATGGTATTAATACATTACCTGGAAACTTCTGGTTACTGCAAAATTGCAATGTGCTATTTTGAGAAATACAAAAAGTAACCCCACATATTGGGAAAAATACATTTTTGTGACAAAAATCCAGAGTATTGTTAGCATGACTGGGACAAATGAACTAGTTAATGCAGGTTATTTTCATCACAGCATGAGTAGCAAACCAAGATTTTGTGCCTGAGCCTGAAAAAGCATGTTACTAGAAAAGCAAAGGACTATAATTTTTCTCTCTGTTGTAAATGATAACCTGAATGTCCAAGAAAGAGCCATTAAAGCATAGCAAGATGTCCATGCTTAAGTGTAACATCATAGAGATTATTGCCTGGCCATTTAGAGCTACCTCAGACTTTCTGAGACTGGGGACCTCTTTGACCGGAAGTGGAAAGTTTATGTTTCAGTGTGGTTACAGGACATCCAAAGACCTGAAATTGGCAGATGCTACAGCTGGACAGATACACCTGATTATGTTGTAGGTTTTCTCCTAGAATTGTCAAAAAAAATGTGCTCTGAACTTGTCCTGTTTATCCCTATTTGTTTTATTTACCCCTGTATATTTTTATCATTTTCCAGAGGTGGTTTTTTATTCTCTCACTCTATCATTCATCTCATTCACCTTGTCTTTTGACAGAAAAGAACTTGGCTGTGTTATAAAGACCAAGAAGTTGCCACTTCTGGCAGTTCCCTGGCATGATGGAGCCTTCAGAATCCCTGTAAAATGTTTGGTCTTCTTCAAAATGGATGATTTTACTGACAGAGGCAATGAAACAGTTATGATTAATAGACATTGTATTTTTATTATTATGTCAGCAGAATGACATATCCCTTTGGGCTTCTGTACTTGTGTCTGGTGGTCATGATGAGAAAGATTTTTATAGCCTTGTATGAAATAAATACAGTGCTCTTTCAAGGTCTGATTTACTAATCCTGAGTTGTCTCTTAATTGCTCTAGGCTGTTCACATGTGGCAATAAACAATCCCCACATACAGCCTGGAAGCATCTTGGTTATTTGCAAGACAATCATGCTGGAATATAATTTTGCACAAACTAACTAAAGAGTAGCAGAGTCCCTGCTTTATCTTATGGCTTCTTTTTGAAAATGAAGTAAGTTTCTTGGGAGTGTGTGGCTCTCCCTCTCTCTGCTTAATAAACAGGCTCTATTTGCACAAATCATGATGGTGTGGGCTAAGAATACAGGAAATACTTAGAGTAAAATCAAAGGGGGCTCCTGCACTCAAAAGATTGGGGGTGGGAAGAAAAGGAAACAAGCACCTGAAACAATTGTCTTCAGCTGAACCGTGCCTCATTAGGAAAAGCCTCCTGTACCTTCTTTTTGTTCCTTTGCTCTAGCCCAGACCATGAAGGTAGGTTTCAGTTACCCCTTGCTTATGCTTTCTGGAGGCTTTCTAGTACATTTATGATTTCACTGTCATCTTTTAAGGGGATATATGAGCATCTTCTCTGTTACGAACAAGTGGAGAAGTATATGCAATCTTCACTATGGACTTTAGTTTTGAGAACTAGCAGTTTTCCTCTCACACAAAAAGGAACAGAAAACTTTTAACACAGGCTTCGTGCCTACTTGTATCTGCCTCAAGTCTCTCTTCTTATTCAAATGTCTTACATTTTAAATGTGTGACAATCGAATAGATGAAGCAGATGTACCAAAACAACACATGCTCTGTTGATAACCCAGATTTATTTCTTGCCCTAAATTTCTTGCCATTAATCACAGTATGAATTGCTCTACAGGATGTCCTTTCTTAGTACACTTAGTTCAGAAAAGTCCTCTTGCTGAGTAACATGTGAACATAATAAATCCAGCTGCCAAATGTAAATTTTCTAGGAAATCATCTGTTTTTCTTTTCTCTACGGAAATGTTCTGGAAAATATTACTATTTTTTTTAATCCATTGGGTCTTTCAATATATTGGTCATTGTTTCTTTTTTTAATTTTCCCTAAAGTTTCACAATGTAGGATTCAATATCTAGTATTCCACTGCAAGTCATTCCCTATTTTCATTCACTTTGTATTTATTTTTATTAATGAGTTTTACACAATCAAGCAAAATAGAAAGTTGGGAGAGAATGTTTCAATGCAATATTATTATGGAATCATTATTTTTGTCAACACTAACATGTGGATTACTCACCCTACAGATCACTCTTAAGTACTACAATGTTTTATGTCTACTGTCTAGGGATGGAATAATTAGAAAATCAAAGAAACAGTTCCTTAAACCATTACCTAGTATGAGTAGTTTATCTATTCTTGTAGTAGGTTCTGGTTTAGAAACTTAAAGCATGAAAGGAGTCCCATGATTTTGATATGATTTACCAGGTATTTAGGGTCACTAATGGGAATTGTAATCAATTAGTGTGCTTTCTTTTTTTACAATGCCTACCATCACACATGTATGACTGTGTACCTTCCCTCAGCTTTGCCTAATTATCTCCAACTTCAGATTTTAGCTTGAGAACAGAGTAGTATACAATACATGTCCAGTTTGTAAATTATTTTATATAATAAGACCTACATAGAACATTGCGTTTTAGCAAGTTTCTGATGCTGACCAATCCAGACTTAGTCAAACTCTGAAAATTCATTTGTCTTCGTCTGCATTTACTCAGTTATATCACATATTGTTTATTCTCTATGGGAAACTGTGTGAAATTTTTTATTTAACAAAATGGAAAAGTAAAAGAATAGGCTGTGCACCTGCTATACAAAACAATAAAAAACTTCCCAATGAAGAAAAAAATGGACTTCCCATATATATCTTACTTCTTTGATGCTGTGTTCTGACAATGAGTAAAGTAGCCAGCACACCTTCATGCTTCAGAATGTCTAGATCTTTGAGTGCTTAATATCATATTATTCATGATGGGACTTTGTACTTATTTCTTGCAAGTGTGCTTGGGGTATCTCTTGGACTTACTTTCAAAAAAAGAAAAAAGAGATGATAACTTCTTAAAAATGTCTTGTAATAATTAACTTATAAGACCTATTCACTAACTTAATATCTATGTTTCCTTAACAATTTCTGCAAAATCTTCCTCTGAGACAGATTGTGGGTTTTGTGGTGTTTTGGGTTTTTTTGGAGGGAGGTTTTTGGGTGGTGACTATTCATTTCTATGTTGGCTGAGTTGAAACAATGCCCCTTTTGTTTTTGGTGATCCATCCAAAAGTTTCTGCAAATTAGCAATTCCGTGGTTTCCAGGAAGTGCAAAGGTAGTTGGAAGCTTTTGTCTTTGAGATGGAGAAAAGCAAGCTTATGCCTTCTCAGCTATCACCAAGTACAGAACTCAAGCAGTTATTTTGTTCCTGGAGGATCCAACAGGTCAGCAAAGTCTCTCAGTGGACTGCATGCAAACAGAAGATATTTATGTTGAATTGCTCAGCCTGCAACAGTTCTTAGATGCACAGAAGCATAAATATTCAGAAAATTTCAATCCAACAGTGTAGTACATAAGTAATATGTTTTGGGAATACATTGAGAAGAAGTAGCAACTGAGCAGTAGCAACTCTGAAAGTCAGGTGCCTAAATTCTTTTTTTAATTCAGCCGCAAAACCACATTATATGTGTCCTGATTCAATATCCTATCCAGAAATCTACCCTTCCAGATTAAATATCATCTTGGAACTGATTGTCATTTGCTCACAGGGAAGTTAAAAGAATTTACTGGAAATAGGATATTTAAAGGCTTAAGTGTTTCATACTTTGATGTTTTTCTCATATTTAAAATTTATTGATAGCATTTTTTGGCCTGACGGTTATATCACATTTTTTTCTCTTTTGTAACTTTTTCATTGTAGTTTTGCCCCTAAATATTTTAGCTGCTAAGGTTTGTAAATAAAACAATGTGAAAAGGCTAGTGTTTGAGAAAGAATGTTGCATAATGCAAATCCTAAGGAAATTTAAATAGCAAAGATGCTGATGTGACCATATTCAAAAATCTTCTGACTGGATCTCCCCAAAAAGTCAGATGTCCAGAATCTGAACACTGACCCTGGTAGGAAGAACTGGGAATAAGATATGATCAATTGTGGTCTATTAGGTAATTAAAATTGCACTAGCTAACATTTAACATACATATAAATGCATATAAAGAAAATTACAGCTTATCTTTGAAATCATTTTGAAATCATTTAAATGTTGTACAAAACTGGCCATCTTCTAATGCTGAGTTTGGTGAAAAATAATAAAGAGATTACAATAAAGCAGTGGTCTGTCCTATTCTTTTTTGCCATGTAAAAATTAGAAAAAGTGTAGATTTAGCAATTAGAAGAAATCTTAAACTCTACCTTAAAAGATGATACAGTTTATTTTGCATGTAACACGCCAACTGTCGAAACACCAATTACTAATACATGAAAAGTCTTTCTTAGACTTTGAAAAGTATCCTTTGAGATAACCTTTTTACTTTTCCCAAGTATTTTGGCTCTGAGAAAGCATACATCTTTTTTAAAAGGAAAAGTCAGAGTTCTTAAGGCTTAAATATGGTCTTCAGATCTGGGCATGGCACCTAGAAGCTACCAAAAACAAAACAAAAACTGTGCTTACCTAGAATTCCTGAGATATCAATGGGCAAAATTTGACAAGCAAGGCTCTTCTGTCCTTTATTGCTCTGCCTTACCTGCAAACAGTAAGGAGGTAATATCGCTTTTTGCTATTCTAAAGTGAGGACAGTTGTGAGCTCCCTCATATAGAATCGTATTTATTGAGTCCAACTGGAAACCTAATGCTGCCAAGCTCATCACTAAACCAGGTTCCTCAATGTCACATCTAAACATCTTTAAATACTTCCAGGGCTGGTTATTCAACCACTTCCCTAGACAGCACATTCCGGTGTTTGGCAATCTTTTCCCTGAAAAAATTTTTCCTACTATCCAACCTAGACCTCCCCTGGCACAACTTGAGACCATTTTTTCTTGTCCTATCATTTGTTATCTTGGAAAAGAGACTAACACCCTTTTCTCTACAACCTCCTTTCAGTAGTTGCAGAGAGTGATAGGGTCCCTCCTGAAGCTCCTTTTCTCCAGATTAAATGCCCTCAGCTTCTCCTCATCAGACTTGTGCTTCAGATCCTTCACCAACTTTGTTGCCCTTCACTGGACACGCTCCAGCACCTCAATGTGTTTCCTGTAGTGAGGGGCCCAAAACAACACAGGATGTGAGGTGCAGCCCCACCGGGGATGAGTACCTGGGGACAAATCATTGCCCTAGTGCTACTGGCCACACGATTTCTGATACAGGCTGGGGTGTCATTGGCTTTCGTGGCCACCTGGGCACAGTGCTGGCTCATATTTAGCTGCTGCCAACAAGTACTCCCAGGTCCTTTTCCACCAGGCAGTTTTCCAGGGGTTGCCTGGGGTTGTTGTGACCCAAGTGCAGGATCCAGCACTTGGTCTTGTTAACGCTCATAAAAGTGGCCTTGGCCCATCAATCGGCCTGTCCAGATCCCTCTGCAGAGCCTTCCTACCCTGAAGTGCATCAACATGCCTGTCCAACTTGGTGTCATCTGCAAACTTACTGAGGGTGAAGTCAAAGATGCCCTCACACAGATTATCCATGAAGACATTAAAAAGAACTGGTCCAATACTGAGCCCTGGAGAACACCACTTGTGACCAACCACCAGCTGCACCCAACTCTGTTCACCACCACTCTCTGGGCTTGGCCAGCCAGCTGTTTTTTTATCCATAAACAGTGCACCCATCCAAGCCAGGAGCAGCCAGTTTCTTCTGGAGAATGTTGTGGGAAATGGTGTCTAAAGCTTTACAGAAGTCTAACTAGTTAACATCTGCAGTCTTTCCCTCATCCACTAAGCAGGTCATGCTGTCATAAGCAGGAGATCGGGTTACTCAGATGGACCTGCTTTTTATAAATCCATACTTGCTGGACCTGACCCCTTGGTTATCCTGTTCTGCATGATGTCACTCAAGATGATCAGCATGTTCCACTTAAAACAACAATTTGGACAGGTAGGTAACTAAAGCTCCTACTCTTATTGTATAAGAACTTGGCAACATACCATAAGGAGATTTCAGAGGCAAAATTAGCAGTTCCATAGATAGAATTTAAAAAGTCTTATCTTACAAATGAAGATTGGAACAAAACTCAGTGTGAACCTCCATGTAACGTATGCAGTTTTAGTGTTAATTTGAATTGATATGTTAGCATCAGACATAGCACTTGGCATGCTAAAAGGAAGTATCTCTTGGCACCTGAGTAGTTACCCATCTTCAGTAACAATAGGCATGAGCAGTTCTGACATTAAAACTTAATTTACTTAGCAGTTCCCAAAAATTATGGGAAAATCTTTTACAAAATATCAAGAAAATTGATGGAATCTCAGAAGGAAAAAATATATTAAAAAAATTCCAAAATTATTAGTGTGCATCACATTATCAAGAAAACAATTTTTTTTAAGGATCAGCTTTTAAAAAAATGCTTGTCCCAGGCAATGTGACTAAACAGTGTCCACCTCATGGAGTTTTACAGCTTAAGTTATAAAAAGTATTTTAAAAACCCAAGGGATGGAGTAAGGCCAGTGGAAAATCTAGGTCTTTTCTGTAAAATTGGCTAGTCTGTCATTGTTAATTGTATCTGACATCTGACACAATCTTGCATTTCTTATTTAAAAGGATAACTGAGTTATGCTGTGCAAGTATACCATAGTAACTACTGCTGTCTACAATTAAAATGCTACCAAAAAAGCAGCCTCTGGTGGTGTTTTTATTTAAATATCACAGAAATGCTTTTCCCTGCTGTATTTCACTTTCTGTAAATGAGGAGTAGACAGAATTATCCTACTTATGGAGAAAGAATTATGTTTCCATTGATTCTGATAAGTCACAGGAGACTATTGCAGAAAGTAGCATAAGCTCTGATTTTGCTTCAAAGCTGAAACTTCCCTGTTTCTGTGTGTTCCATATATATGGCAGTTCCATAACAGACAATATGCCATAAGGAATTTTATAATGTATATGTCATGGTGCTGTGATTTGCAGTGAATCCATTGAAAAACTTGAGGCCAAACAATCCTTAAATTAGTTAGGAAGCAATGTTGGTGTGGGGTTTTTTTGGTTTTTTTTGTGTTTGTTTTTTTGTTTGTTTGGTTGGTTGGTTTTTTTGTTTGGTTGGTTTGGGTTTTTTTGTTTGTTTTCGGTTTTAGTTGCTTGTTGCATCCCTATCACTTGGACTCAACAGTCTTTCTTTTTTTTTGAAATAGTTAACTTAAAAAAGGAAAGAGAGCTCTGTGCACTCTTTGCAACACAAGAAAACATGCCAGTATCTGTGCTTGGTAGTGTAGATAAGGCAATTAAGTGTTAACAGCTACACAGCTGCCCATCTATTGGGAAAAGGAGGCCAGAATTTGTAACTGAACTGTACTGTATCACAAGAGTGATGTTCCCATATGCTTTGTTGCCTCCAACGTTGATAAGGGATCTAAACCTTGCCAAACACAAGAGGAGACTTTGTTAATGCCTTTAGATACTTCAGCGTCCTGCAGGGATAGAAAGTCAGGAGAAACATGCAATGAAACTTGACCTGAGTAGGGCAACTGTAAATTCTATGTTTATATGCTACCTGTCATAAATAGGCTCTTGTCCTCACCAGTATTTTTGATTACTGCATCTAAGATAAAGGCACAGCCTTGCTCAAAGAATGAAGGGGTAGATTATGAAGACTTTTGGATCATTTTAAAAATGGAAAAAGAAGCATTAGTAAATTGAGAACAGCATAGAAAAAGGGATTTTCAAGATATGGATAAATGACAGTCATTCATGGGAGGTCTTTCAGAATTTACCCGAATAAAGACTCTAAGCCTATTCATAGGCTATGTGGCTGATATTAAAGTCGTAGGGCTGAAAATCTGCCACATCAACAGTTAAACTGAGATTGCCATTGCATTGGTGTAGCAGAAGGAAACGGCCAAAGAGCTTCTCCTCATGTTCTAATCCTTCCCAGACACTGGAAATAATCCATCTGGATAGAGATCCTTCGAATTGCAGAAGGGAATATGCTGCAAAGGCTGAAGCTGGTGGGCTCCACACATACCAACAGAGCAGGCTGGTATGGAGGGGGAAAGATTCTTCTCACAACTACCTATGAATCATTAACTGAAAAAATTTATATATTTTTGTATTAGGAAAACTACTTTACTAGTGGCTCTTCATATTTGAATTGACAAAAGGTTTCACAATTTCAGGCATATACCTACTGTTTTTCCAGGTAATTGTGTTTAATTAGTTACAGATAATGTGCTACAAACAAAGTACTTCTAGAATATGTCTCTTTGTATGGCTTTTTTTTCTCTTAAATATATTTGTGTGGTCTCTGCTATTTGCCTACAGTACCTACCTACCCAGCTATCAATAAAGCATCTGGAAATCATCAAAACACTTGCATCATTCAATTTTCCACCAAAGCAACTGCTACAAATTTGTATTGGAAGATGCCCAATGTTTAACTTAAAAAAGACATCTGTAGCAAGAAGAGTGCCAAAATGTGTTGTAATTGAATTAGCATTTTTAGTCACCCAATTTTGAATACACTTAATGTCCTTTAATTTCTAATACTTACTTTTGAAATGGCATGTCTTGATGAGTTTGAGAAATGATAGTATGCTGACATCATAGCTAAAAATTCATTAGTTTTGTGTCACACAAAATATTCTCATCTTTACTCCTACAAGACTTTTCCCATAGGCTATGGTAAGGCAATATCTCCTGAACAATGTTATCATGGAACAGAGGAAGGGAAAGTGTTGGAAATTGTAATGATTGTTTAGTTAGCATCATGTGAGTGAGATAGATCACTCCAAAGTGGGGATGGAGAGGCTGTTAAATCCTTTTGAGTTGCCACAGAACAGAAAGCTGTTTCAGTTCATCCTATTTGTGACTCTGAGAAGAAGTTACATTTGTTAAGTCCTGGGTAGCAAACCACAGTTCTCAAGCACTCTGGGTAGAACTGACATTTGCTCAGTATAAGCACTTTGTTAAAATCTTTCATGGGAAGAATTATCTCAACAACAAAAGCTTAGAAATTGCCATATATTCTTTTTGTTTCTTTTAAATGTTTTCACTTTTAGTTCCATACCACATTGCTCATCAAAATTTTAAGTGATACTAAAAGAAGTTAAAGAGAAGAAAATATTTGGTTTGATTTATATTTTTTCCAGTTGACCTGTTTGCAACAATCTTTTTTATTTCTTTCCAGCTTCCATACAAACTCTGGATTATGATAACTACAGGGCAAATTCTACCTTCAGATGGATGCAAATTTTTTCAGAAAACTTCCACATCCTTTAAATTCAGACAGATATAGAGAAATTTTATCACTCATCTATTTATTTTTAATTTTAGAATATTTTTTGCATACATTGTCATCCATTCAGTATGATAATGGAAACCAAATTATTAGTCAAACACAGGAAGAATATTTCATATAATAAGTACATGATAGAAAACCCTCTTCCTTTTAACAAATTATCATGAAATACAAAACTAAAAATTAAAAGCAAGACAGAAGCTACCATAAGGTTAATGTTAACATTTTAGCTTTGTGTATCAGCTAAATAAAATCTTTTTATACCATAGTAAGTGATAAATGTTTATATGTACGTAAATATCCTTATCTGAATTTATAGTCTGAAACTTTCAAAGCCTCATCCTGTTCCAGATTTATTTCTGAAACTATTGGTTCTCCACCAACGCTATTCCACAGCCATACAGACAAGAGTTACAACTGCTTTTCCTCATGGAATTTTTAGTGGAGTCTGAAAGTCTCAAGTGAGCCGTTTAGCACTGAGGACTCTCATTTTATAGTCCTTTTAATTAGAAAATATAATGCATGCTTTTCATGCAAGTAACATTTTATCAAAATACCTTCAAGATCCATTTTCTCCATCTAGAAAGGAGAAATTTTCTAAAGAAGTTTGGAAAAACCTTTCTTTGTAGTAATAATAACAACAACAATGATGATAATGAAGCAAATTTTATACTGGACCCATAAGAAACCATAGATTCCAGACTTATGTCTAATTATTAGTATAACATAATAAAATTATACATTTAGTAATATAAATATTAAAAATTATTAATACTACTATTAACTGAAATAATTTACCCCCTGAGGTACAAAATAGAGAATTTTTCACAGAACTGATTAAAAGGTTCCTATAAATCTTCATGCAAAATACATAACCATAATTAGAAACCAAATGCAAGTTTAACTTTTTATTAATGTGCTTGTAGCAGCTCTTGAAAAATCAAAATCTGGTGCAATTGGAATGATCCAAGATTTATTCACCTTAAAAATATAATAGCACTCTAAATGTCCTGGAAAAATTAATCATGTGGTAAAGAGATTGTATGGAAAACACAGTGTCTGATTTTTTTTTTTTAAATGGCATAATCTAATACTTTACTAGGTTACTAGTTACTTAAAATCTCTATCATTGCAGAAGTTTAAAATGTCATATTATATTGCCAAAACCTGACAATAAACACCATCAAATTAGGTTACTTTTAACCATTTTTTTTCTTTTAAACTGTTTTTTTTTGAACAGAAAAGCACATTTTATGAATTACAAATGAGACCTTGGATTAAAGCTCTAGGCAACAAACAGCACTATTAGAGGGTTTTAAGAGTAGATTCTAACACTTCTGAAAATCAAAAGAAAAATCACATTGACTTCAGTGGGCCAAAATACTCTGAACTCTTTCCTGCCACTATGCTATGGATTTAATGCTATGCATTCATCCAATTTAAAATCACAGAGTCATAGAATGGTCTGAGCTGGAGGTCGTCTAGTCCCAAGCACCTTAATGGGACAAATTCTGCTAGATCAGGTTGCTCAAAGCCCCATCCCCCCTGTGCTGGAACATTACCAGGAACTGGGCATCCACAACTTCTCTGGGCAATCTGCGCCAGTCCCTCACAGTAAGGAATTTCTTCCTAATGTCTTCCTTTTTAAATCCACCCTATATTAGTCTGAAGCTGTTCTCCTTTGTCCTATCACTACATGCCCTTATAAAAAGTCCCTCTCTGCCTTACTTTTAGGCCCCCTTCAGGACTGCAATGTCTAAGGTTTTCCTGAAGCATTCTCTTCTCTAGGCTGACCAACCCCAATTTTCTGTCTGTCTTCACAGAACATAAGTGCTTCAGTCCCCTGACATAGCTGCTTCATGGTCCTCCTCTGAACCCACTTCAGCAGATCCATGTCCTTCTTATGTCAGGGTTCCCAGAGCTGGATGCAGTACTCCTGGAGGGGTCTCATGAGAGTGGAGTATAGAGGCAGAATCACCTCCCTCGACATGCTGGCCACAGTTCTTTTGATGCAGCCCAGGACACAGTTGGCTTTCTGATCCATGAGTGCACATTGCTAGGTCATGTTGATCTTCTTGTTAAACAGCACCCCCAAGCCCTTATCCCCAGGGCTGCTCTCAAACCAATCTCTGCCCAGCCTGTATTTGTGCTTGGGACTGCCCAGACCCAGTAACTGGACCTTGTACTTGGCCTTGTACTTCATGAAGCTCACACGGGCCCACCTCTGATGCCTGTCCAGGTCCTTCTGAATGGCATCCCTTCCCTCCACCATGTGGACCACACTACACAGCTTGGCACCATTGCCAGCTTGCTGAAGGTGCACTTGATCATCGACAAATATGTTAAACTGCACTGGTCCCACTACCAACCTCTGCAGAAAGCCACTTGGGCATCAAACCATTGACTGGAACTCTTTGACCATCCAGCCACTTCCTTATTGACCAAGTGGTCCATCCATCAAATCCATGTCTCTCCAATTTAGAGATAAGAATGTCATGTGAGAGTGTCAAATGCTTCACATATTTGAAAACTAGATGAATGCAAGCTTTGTGCAATCCTTGAAAGCTAAATGAATTATTTGACAGTGCAGATAAGAAGAGTTGGACTCTGTATTCAGCAAACTACTCATTAATTCAGGAATCCAGAATTATTTTTGTTCTCTACGTAGGCTGTTTTTCAATCACTAAAATAGTAGCTTTTGAATTAATTGCTCTACAGTCTTGATTTATTCCTTATAGGATAAAAACACTCAGAGACATAGAATCACAACCCCTTTTGTATCACAATTTGCAGACAGATGAGGTACAAATTTGGCCTAATGTAGCTACAAGATGCTCATTAATCACAAATGAATGGAATTAACAGTCAAAATTGGTGAAAAAGTTTTGTGAAGCCACTATAATGCATTGTGAACATAGTTGAATGCAATTCTCATTTTGCTATGAAACCAGTGAGATGGGACCGTACAGATTATCAAAGGCTGAAACATGGACCGTGGAAAGACTAAAGGAATACTCAATTAGTTTTACTTTGTGTTTTCTAGTGATAGAAACAACACATATTAGCTATTGGGAACGTATCAATAGGCTTTCTAAAGGGCCACCTCCCTTGTAGAATTCTGCAACACAGCTTTAACTAACCAGTGAGCTACATGGCCTTTTCTGTGAGAACAGCACTGCTCTGTGCCACCTATTCCCAGTGGAAGTCAGTCTTGTGTAATACAGTTCTGTTGCCTAAGATGAAGCACTCCAAATGACACAATTCATGTGTGAATACTAACAGATGATTGATATTTGCTATTTGTAGGGGTGAGCAATATGTTCCTTCTAAATGAAAGAGAACAAAGTAGATGTGCCCTCCCATATGTTATTTTAGAAGATCTCTTGTGTACATATTGATTGTGTTTATTTGGAGAATTTAAATTTGTTGTTGTCTTTTATTTTTTCTTGACATTTGTTTGGAAGTGTTGTGTATCACAGAATCATAAAATATCCTGAGCAGGAAGCATTCCATGAGGATCACTGAAGTCCAACTCCTGTCCCTACACTGGACAACTCCGGGGATCACATCATGTGCCTGAGAGTATTGTCCAAATGCTTCCTGAACCCTGTCAGGCTTGGTGCTGTGATCACTGCCCTGGAGAGCCTGGAGAGCCTGTTCCTCCCCCTGGGTGAAGAACGTTCTAATATCTAAACTAAATGTCCCCAACAGAGCAGATCAACCTTATTTCTAGAACTTCCTAATGTCAGAGCTTTCCTTACTCTTCAAGCTTAAATAGCCTATTTGTCCTTTCACAGGTGCAAGGAAATACATGTTATGCCCAAATATGCCTCTCTGGTGACTTTTATAATAACATTGCAGTGATTGACAATATAAAAAGTCATATATAATAATTCTGAACTAAAAGAAACTATATGTTCTGCATAAATCTTCCTAACCTTTAAAGATTGTGAAATACCAGTATATGTCTCTTTGCTTGAAAATCATTTGTATCTAGCATAAATTTATGCTGAAATACCTTATGTACAAGCATGTAGGTTTTCTGACTGCCTTGACTGATGGTCTCTGATGTCATAACACCCGAGGCCACATTTGCAATAATATATGGAATATAATAATATTAAATGAAGTCAGGTGATTAATAGGATAACTGAACATATTTTGAAAATAAGCAGAGATTCAATTAAACCACTAATGATTTTTACAAAATCCATTTTAATGCTATTTTAGTTTTAACACGTATTTTGTGTTGTGTTTTTGTTGTTTTGGTTTTTTGAAATGCACAGCAGAACTGTGTTCCTCAGCCAACTGCCTTTCAAAGTCAAATTGTAAGTCATATATTACCTTGTTCTGTAGTAAACTATATGCACTACTCCATGACACTGATTGGAGATCAGGCACTACAAGGAGATCACTTACAGGACAGAACTGCAATATCCTGGTCATATCTTTTCTTTAAAGTGGCTTGTTGGTAACTGGATTCTCATGATAAGGGAGGTTGCCCAGGCTTCTCACTTCCTATTTCTCTTCCTAGCCAAAAGAGGATGGCAATTGTTTCTCAAAATGGTCTCTAATTTTTGTAGTTAAGGTTGTGCTTCAGGTTCCCATTTACTGGGAAGAATGTATGCCATGAAGCGGGTCTAGCCAATGTCTCTTCCTCTCTCTCACCTCTTTTTGTGGTACAGTGAGGAAATAAGTGGTCTCAATGCATCACCTTGCTTAATTCGTCATAATTTCTGCAGAGAAAAAAAGGAGATTTCACAAGATATTGCTCTCTTGGCATTTCTGTATAATGGCATGAAGTAAGCTGTGATTTGGCCTCACTTTAAATTAGAATTAAATAGTTTTGCTGTGATATTATAGCAGAACATTTAAATCAGGGCATGAAACTTTAATTTTGGAGGTCAGTTTCTCAGCCTCTACTTATTCTTGTTCTCTCCAAGAAGTGTGTGTACAGCTCTATCTAAAAATCCTACTAGGGACCTACTAAGTAGGAAAGGTTTTATGCAGAGATGCACCTGCCTGTACAAGCTCTGAATTTAACCAAAAGCTGGTAAAGCTATTTACCATCAGGGGAAAAAAAAGTAGATTTCTTAGAAATCTGTTTCCAAGGAAACTTTTCCATGTTTTGTAAATTGGACAGTGAACTGCATTGGTCAACCAGCTGGAGACAATGCACTAGTGTCTTTCCACTGTGACTGAAAAGAAACTTTTAAGGTATATCTTATAAACATGATTTTCCCCAGACAATATGTTTCTTTTATTCCCACTAGTCATGAAAGTTTAGAATTGTATTGCCAGGTTTATGAAAGAAAACCAAAAAGTTACAAGCTTCTTTGGAATGGCAAAGTAAATTCTTTGCTGTGTGTAGTTTTTAGACACCTCTGCTAGGCAAACTTAAATTTCCAGCATGGTGGAAAGTGTAGCTCTGGAAATCTCTAGTGAATATCTCTGGTTGTCTGACCAACATACTGGAGCCTTTGGGCCATGGCTGGTGGTGAATTCCCATAAACACTACTGATGTCTCCTGAATAAAAGACAATTGCTTTTGTATTATTTTCTTTAAGTAATACTGGAGTGGTTTTAGACAGAACTACAAATGACATCATAATAAGAAGAAACTTCATCTTTACAGATGTTTTATAGAAAGGTATTAGGATGCAGATCTGTCAGAAAATCTTATTCCTGTCTTCTCTTTGCTATCATGCTGGAAGTTGACCTACAGAGCACTGCTTTTATTATTGAATATACAAAATCAGGCCCAAATCTGATGCCATTCTCTGTCTGGGATAGAGTTTGTACATCAAATCCTGCCTCATCCCAGTCAACCCCTTTCATGTCAGTGATCTTTTCTAGCACAGATCTGCAACTCTCTGTACTCAACTACATTATTTAATTCAATGGAAAACGTCACTCTATAAGTTTAATTTCCTCTGGCCTGAAGTGCCATATAGAATTTTTTTTTTTGTAAAATAGAAAATGAGTACTGATCTGACAGCTTACAAAGCTTTTTCAGAAAGTTTAATTTTTGTGAAAAATGGAGCAAAAGGTGAAAATGTAATTGGTTCACAAATTGATCAACTATTTCTAGTTCTTGGGTTTTTTCAAATAATTAAACTTTTTCCCCTAACTAGCCAGATTGCAGTTTCCAGTCTCGTACAACACAAATAGCTTTCAAAAATTGGATGAAAAATACTTGAAATAAAGTTGATAGATGGTAATACTTGGTATAGTTGGACAGGATAATGAAGATACAAATGTATAGATCAGGTTTGCTAAATCCCACTTTAAACTGTGTTACTGACTTTTTAGCTTGCTTGGATGAATCATTTTAATTTTTCAACACCTTTCAAATCTATTGTACTACTGTGCCTGTTAAGACAATTTAAGTCCAACTGGTTTAATCATCAGTTGGTAGAACTCAACCTGTCATAGCAATATTAGAACTAAGCATATGTTGCTACAAAAATTCTACCAGTGAAAATAAGGATGTTTAGAATTTCTTGCACACTCTGTTCCCACATCAATTTTTAACTAGAATGTAATTCAGAGAAGGGAAAAGACAAGAAAATCATGCACCTACTTGGACAGCAGGCTTTAAATTAGCGTACCTATTGGAGCTTACAATCTTTGCTCAACACTAGCACTCATTGGACAATCCTGTGTCAAGTCTAAAACCTTTATATATATATCTGTCTGGGATCAGTAGCTCTCACCAAACAGCTGGATGCTGTGAAAAGCTAGAAATAAGCAGATCCACCTCTGTTGTCCATACCAAATAGCTGCAGTGTTGCTAAAAATTGTCAGAAATTTACCAGCTTCTAAACTTCATATTGAAAAATGATACTACAATACCTTTCCTGTAATGTTGTACTATTCAGAATTATTTTTATGTATGTTGAAATCTCATCTGAAATCAAATTTTACTGTGTTAGGTGTAGTAATAAAATTACAGTCAGCACAGTATGGGCATACATGCCATGGGTATTGCCCACAGTGTACAAATTAAGCAACAGAGAAATTCATTGGGGGAACTCAAATTCCTGACCTGATTTTCTCTCTCAATATCTCTTACCACATCCAGTCGTTCAACCAAGTGCCTAATATCTTTGAACAAGAGATAACAGCTATTTGTGTGGCCCTTGCTATTATTAATGAAATTTCATTAGAGCTGCTGGAGAAATCTCTCCAATGTGCAAAACTGTATGGTGACTTTTGTTAATGTTTCCCCTCTTTCATTCTTCTCTTTTAACCTCTGTCGACTCAGACTTTTTTGCATGTCAGTGGCTTTTGGTGATTCATTTGGGTGCTACCAATAAAAACTATATAAACAATATAAGTATTTCACAGTTTCAGCATGTACAATTTGGGCAGTGGAGTCACACTGTGAAATCCTTCATGCCATTGTTTTTAAACATGCAAAAGGCTTTTAAAATGGATACCACTCCCTTGCCTGCACACTAGCCTCCTGTCATCTGGAAGCCTACTATGTGAAGAAAAAAATGTAGCAATTGCTCTGGACACAATAGTTGCTGTCAGCTGGGAGTATAGATAGTCCACCAGCAAAATATGTAATACCCCAGGCACAGAAAGTTCCTAGAAATGTTTCCACCTGAGAATGATAAATGTGTTAATTGTGGCATGAATTTTGCTAATTGGACTAAAAAAGCTAGAGCCTCATGGAAATATTGTTGGAGGAAGAAATTCCCACATTGATGGAGAGCAGCCTGGCACAGCCTTCTTGTTGAATCACTCATGCTTTAGGGCATTGAGACAAACTCAAGCATCTCACTGTTGTCAAACAAATTAAGTTCTTTTTGCAGACACTCAAACATCAAAGGTGTCTCGCCTTTGCTCCACTGCATCCAAGTGTCAGATATACTTTCACATCCACATAGAGCCCTAATTTTCTGACATTACAAGTTTTTACTTGAAAACGGTGCACACGGGTGAATTTATCCCTATAAGAGATCTGCAGTGTTAATGCCTGAGTATATTCACAATGACCTATGAAGTCTTCCGGGACAGAACATGTCATGCTCTGAGCAGAGCTGCTGTGACTACCTGGGCTCATGTGTGGTGTCTCACCCCAGAAACCTGGCAGCGAGATGCATCTCATTTCCCATACTACATCCATGGGTGCACATATCTTTGCCATCAGCCAGACAACACAGGTACAGCAAGGAGGAGAGCTAGAAGGCAGGGTCTGTTAGTTCTCCGCGTGAAGACCTTTGCCATTTGATCTAAAAGAGAACTAGAGTCTGCTATAGATTAAGGATTATAATTTTTTTTTTAAGTTCACTGACCAAATAAGAAAACTTGGAAGAAAATATAAATAAGCTAAAAATTTGTGTTTCTTGCACTGATGTGAAAGCTTGCTCTGACAGCCATGTTATGTGAAAGAGAGAAAGACAGTGTTTTTCACCCTTCACAGTAGCCTGGCTAACCAGGAAAAACAATTCCCCCCACTCCCTGCTTCCAAATTTTCTTTGTGTTACAAAGTACTGCTTTGGCTACACGAATGGCAGTTTGCAGATGTGGCTAAAGCAGGAAGAAAAGTGAAGAGCTGAAGATTTATAATGGGTTATACACTCAGTGAGCCATCTGGCTCCTGTAAATGCAAAATGATTAGCCAAAGTCCAAGCAGCTCTTGAAAATTTGCAAGTCACCCAGACCTCAAAACAAACAAGAAAACAAAAGAAGTAACTCCATCACAGATTAGCAAAATATGATTTGAAGTGGTTGTCAGTCTGGAGATTAGATGAAGAAAGGGACAGAAAAGGAGCTAGGCTGGTGCCTGGCATTTGACCAAATAATTTTATTATATTTTAATTTCAGGACTTGGAGTAGACTGAAAAAGACAAAATTCTTACATTTTATTTTAGTCTATGACATTTCATTTGACCTAATGTGAGATTTCATTACCAGACTTGAAAGTTCTTTTCTACTCTTCTTATTCCCCCTTCTTAAATTTTACTACGTTTTGAAACATGAAAGCTTTCAATTTGAGTCAATAGTCAAAAAGGTAGGATTAAAACATGTCAACATTTTTACTTTTGTAAAACTGCTTTATTTTAACACTTTCTTGAATTTTTCTTCTCTCCACTTCTATACTTTATTTTATTTCACAACTGAGCTACTGTTGAAATTGGCATAGGTTGATGACTATCAAGCCTTTGATCTCTTTTCCCCCATTCTATGTGTTACCATATCACACCAAATTGCAATATATTTGCATTTTCTTGTTACTCTGACTCCATGGCAGTGACTATTGCTATACATACACTTATGACAAATTTTATTTCCAAGGTAAAGATGGCTTGTTCATTTTATTTAATTTTCAACTAAAAACAAACGTATTAGCACTATGAAGTTGGTGTCACTGGGGAAGGCTAATCAAGTAAAAATTATCAATGTTTTCTTGAATCTGTATTATTCAATTTGCTAACTACCTGAAGTATGAATGTTGAATGTTCTACATATTTGAATGTCTAAGTAAATTTTTGCTCTCTGAAATTACACCTTAATCAGATTGCACGTTTTCTAAATGCTGTATAGAAAAAGGCATATTTTAAGCGCAGAATCACCATGATTTCTCCAAAATTGTACCATCCCAGCTTTACCTTGAAATAAATGTGTGAACAATTCAGATGCCTCAGAGGTATTTTTATCAACTGACATGATCAGATTTTTTTAATTCACAGGTAAAGACTTTTCAACTTTGCTACCACAGCAGGCAGGAAAAGTGTAATTTTAGTAGCTCACTCTTATTCAGTACACATTACTCCTTACTATAAAGTCTAGGACCACTATGTTTCAAAAAGTAGCATGATGTTAACTGACTTGGCATACAGACCACTGCAGATAGTCTCTTGGACTCTGTAGGATTTAAAAGTAATACCATTATGATCTTCTGTTCCCCTGGAAATTCTTATCGCTTTGCCTCTTAATAAATTAACTTTTGTGCCTGTCAATTGCCGTGTGAGCACAGACAAAGACACATGAAATGATGAAGAGGAAGAATAGGGCTTCCTGATGAAAGCTCCAGCAATGTCTGTGTGCGCTGAAAGCTCATCTCTGTCTCTTAGGTACTTATGCAACTTCTTTCTTTTGGTATTTGAGCACCTGACAATTGTGTATATGCTGGGAGCTAAGCACTTTATTCCCAATGTTACAACTCAAAAGCTAAGGCAGAGAGAGTTTAAGTGACCTGTACATATGTTATGAACTTAATGTTGAAATCCTTAAAGAAAAGGAAATTGCACAGCTAAATACACTAATAACGTATATAATCACTAGCATATTACTGTGATCCAGAACCCATAAGATCATTTTAGCTCAACAATGCAGACTGTCAATGTGGAAAGCTGATTGAGAGCAATAGGAGGTACTGCTGTCACTTGAAAAGCAGTACCTCCAGTTTTTTGACTCCAAGAAAGCTGGTGGCTTAAATGTTAGTTCCAAGTGTAACTTAATATCTTCCTAAAACTCCTTCTTCTGGTGAGAGGGAGAAGGGGAGACAGGGAGGCTAGACTTGCACTTAGAACTTCTGTTTGTTTAATAAAACCTTTTATAGCCATGGCCCTAGTATCCACGTCAAAAGTCAAGTGTATGGTGTTATTTCAATTTCAAATGAAACTATCCATCTTCTTCTTTTTTTTTTTAAAAAGATTTTTTAATTATTATTTATTTATCCATCTCTCAGCTGACCATTTTAAACACTGGTTAAAAAAGAAAAGATTATATATCTACCTAAACCTCTGGTACTCTGAAATAATGCAGCATGTTTGTAGCCATGCTTAAAACAACCTGCTTCTATTCACCTCAGGGGTGTACCTTTCCATCAGCTTGAAGTGACTGTTACTTGTGCTTTTCACTGCAAGCAAATCTTATTTGCCACAGTAGACCTACCAAGGTAAGAACCTGGTTGACAATCTGAGAGGCAGTTTAAGCTGACTGTCACTATTTCTTGCAGCTGAAGTATCCATGTAAATACAATTGAAGGAACAATAGATTGAAGAGCTCAATTTGTTTGCTGAAACTTCATTGTCTCGGGCCATCAGAGAATTCCTCAGATATCCAAAGGGGCTGGCACAAAAGCCTTGGAAGCTTTGCAGTCTCAAGGGGTGGCTGGGAACTGGGTGGAATCTTTGGGCATGTCAGACAGTACCAGATGCTTTACAGGTTTTAGACCACGGAATAAAACCCTGCATCCCTCAATCCACAGATGTTTTTTGTAGAGAGGATCATCCTCTAGATTCTGTGGCAAATATCTTCTTTTCTTCAAATCTCCCTCATTTTAAAATAGCATAAAAACTAAAACATATTTCTTCATTAATATTACATGAATTTGTTAAGCGTAAGCACAAGAATAATTTTTGCTTGTCATAATTAGTTCATGCAATGTCCTGGCGTTGGCTGGGATAGAGTTAATTTTCTTCATAGCAGCTGTGGTTTGGATTTAGTATGTGAATAATGTTGATAACACACTGATGTTTTAGTTGTTGCTATGTAGTGCTTACCCTAAGCCAAGGACTTTCCAGTTTCCCATGCTCTGCCAGTGAGGACATGCACAAGAAGCTGAGAGGGAGCATGGCCAGGACAGCTGACCCAAAAAGGCCAACAAAATATTCTATACTGTAGAACAGCATGCCCAGCATGCAAACTGGGGGGAGCTGGCTGGGAGCCACTGAGCAGTGCTCAGGGACTGGCTTGGCATCAGTCCATGGATGGAGAGCAATGGTATGAAGCATCACTTGCTTCTCTTGGGTTTTATTTCCTTCTATCTCTCTCATTATTACTATTATTGTTGTTATTATTATCATTAATACTTTTCACATTATTCACAGAATCACAGAATATTCTGAACTGAAATGGACACAAAAGGATCATCAAGTCCAAACCTCAGCTCTGCACAGGACCATTCCCAAGAGTCACACCATGCGCTCAAGGGTATTGTTCAAATGCTCCTTGAGCTCTGTCAGGCTTGATACTGTGACCACTGTCCTTGGGAGCCCATTCAGTGCCCAACCACTCCCTGGGGGAAGAACCTTTTCTTATTAACCAAACTAAACCTACCCTCAGAAAACTTTAGACCATTCCCTTGGGTCCTGTCACTGCTCACTATGGAGAAGGGATCAGTGCCTGCCCCTTCTCTTCCTCTCACAAAGAAGTTGTAACTGCAGTGAGGTGTCCCCTCAGCCTCCTCTTCTCCAGCTGAATATACCAAGTGTCCTCAGCCACTCCTCGTGCAGCTTCCCATCAAGGCCCTTCATCCTCTTCAGTGCCCTCCTTTGGACACCCTCTAAGAGCTTAATATCTTTCTTAAATTGCAGTGCCCCAATCTGCCCCAATACTGCAGGTGAGGCCACCTCAGTGCAGAGCAGAGCAGGACAATTCCCTCCCTCGCCCAGCTGGCGATGCTGTGCCTGATGCCCCCCAGGACAGGGCTGGCCCTCCTGGCTGCCTATTATTGAATTTTCTTTTGTTTCAATTATTAAACTGTTCTTATCCCAACCCAAGATGGTGGGGTTTTTTCCAAATTCCACTGTCCACTAGGGAGTGGGAAGTAAGCAAGTGACTTTGTGGTACTTAATAGCCTGCCAGTGTTAAACCATGTCATTCTTTTTTTTTTAAATTCTCCATACACTTTTTCCTTCTTTTTTTTTTTGCTATGATGTTACATTGTAGTTGACAAGCTGAACTGTGTTAAAACAATGTTTTAATTCTAGATATGTCTCTAGTACATTTTTATCCTGCAAAATGGCACATTATGGTGCACATTATTTTCCTATTTGTTAGATCATTGCTATTATAACAGAGATTCCTCCAATCTGAAAAAGCCATCTGGCAAAATGATTTCTAATGTAATTAAAAGTAGAATCTAGCCCTGTAAATCAACAGTTCATTCTTTTTGATTAAGGATGAAAAACATAGACTTTAAGCATTTGACTTTTTGTTTTAAAATATGAAAATATATCTGGGGAAAGAATATAAGCATATTTGTCCTCAAATAACCCAGTAAAAGGATTGTTGAAGAGGAAGGTGCTATTTGTACTTGTGTGTTATCAGCTTTCTAACTCTTAGCACATTTAGATTACATTTAAAGAAAAAAAAACATTCAAGAATGAAGTTCTTCTTTACAGATCACATCAGGATTAAGACTGTTTGAAGTGGGGAAAGCCAAAAGCTGAGAGAAGTGGCCATATCTTTCTAATATGGGGCAGCCCAATAGAAACCTATATGACTTCAGATATGTTATCATGAAGTTTATTTCCAGTTCTTGGTGACACCAAAAAAATCAGTTATTTTATATCAAAAGTTAAAGTGCAGTGTATAAACTGAAGAGCTTAAAATGCAGAAAAAGTTCTCTGCAGAAAAAGGATTTTTAAAGGCTTTAAAACCCCCAAAACAACAACAAAAAAACCCAACAAAAACCAAACAAACAAACAAACCCCCAACCACAAGAAAATTCCCAAACATTGACAAGTCTGAGATTAGCTCAGTTGGTTAGAACATGGTGCTAATAATGCCAAGATTGCAGGTTCTACCCCAATATGGACTGTTTCCTTAGGAGTTGGACTTTATGATCCTTGTGGGTTCCTTCCAACTCAGAAAATTCAGTGGTTCAAGATTATATTTAAATGGCTTACAAAACTGTAGTAGAGTAGTAGCAGTAGCTCTTCAAAATCCACTGTGAAAGGCAATTCCCAGCAAATAAAAAGCATATGCTATTAAGTATTGTATTTCCCTCATATCTTATATGTTAAAGGATACTTCAGCTTTAGTTTTGATAAAACTGATGGCAGCAGGAGAGAAACACAGTTCCTTAGAGACCCACTGAACAATGAAGCCTAAGTCAGTCCATATAAAAGGCCAGCAAGATATCAATAATGCAGTAGGGTGAGTAAGGAATTTAGTGTCTAGAAACCCAATCTTGCAGGATTTTCAAATGCCTTAACTCTTAGCAGCTGAAGCTGCCCAGTGGTTTCTTAAGCCCCAGAATTTCCTGAAAAGTTGTAAATAATCATCATTCTTTCATAAATTACTCTATGTCACTGTCTCTATAGACTTTTTTCTGTCTTATCCATTTTACTGGGCCGCAATTATCAGAAGGGTAGCAAAAGTTGTTTGAAGGTTGCTGAGCTGCAAGGTTTTTTTTCCTTTTTTTTCATTTTATGTAAGAGATTGAAAGTCTTGTTTTATCCTTGACAAGCTAAAAAATAGAAGTAACATGGAGATCACATGGAACAACTTAAAAATGTAACACAGAGCTGAAGCACACCTCAGAATCTGATGGGCTGAGACAGCGACAATGGCAGGGTCTTTCGAGTCTCATCTGCCTTGGGATAGAACACCTTTGGGCATAATCATGGAAATGCTTAGGTCTCTCAGTCCAACACTTTTTCTTCCTGTAGGTGGGTAGGTATTTTTTGCATTTATGCTACGTGTATATACTGGATAACTTATCACATACAATGGGACATTTCACTAATCACAGAATGAAGGGTGATCTGGAATCTAGCTGTTTGGGCTTATGGAAGGCACTGGATTTCAACTATACCAACATGGATCCTTATTTTCAGAGTAAGTAGTTCTGGAAATGCAATGAAGGAAAACAGAACATGGGAGGTAAGGAAGAAATAAAGGAGATGTAAAATTCATGCACAACATATAATAAGATGAGAGGAAAAAAAACAAACACAAATTAAATTTCAATAAAATATGGGGTAGTTAGGTTCACATTTTACTGGAGGTTTGCTGAAAAGTACTGTACAAACAAGAAAAACTTGCATAGGCTGGTTCAGTCCTGTATGTATTTTGAGCAGTGAAGGCTGATCCCAGTGAAGTCCATGGGAAAATTGTCACTGACAGCGTCTTAGGCCATATTCTTGTTTTCCTGTATAACCCAAATTAAGTTAGAAAACTGGTGTTATGAGCCAGTAGTCCTCAAAACTTGAGTGGTCAAATAAAAAATTATTGTATAAAATTCCACCACTTACTCTGTATTTACTACATAATGATGTCTGAGGAGTTTATATTGCAGCTCTGTTGTCAGCTTTCTTTCAGAAAAATGCAAGGTCATTGGAGATCTCTAATAATGTTTCAAATCATATGACAGTCCATACAAGGAAAAAACCCCATTAATTTATTACTTCATCACATGTTTGCCATCCTACCACCTGAAAATTCCATCACTGGAGCATATGGTCAGTTGACTCTAGTCTGAATCACATCTTCAGCTGGTGAAAGCTGGGTTTCACCTGAAAACTTCACTGAGTTTCTAGATCTGCCTAGAGTTCATATAATCACAGAATGGTTTGGCTTGAAAGTTACTTTAAAGATCATCTAGCTCCAAACCCCTGCCATGGGCAGGACATGTTCCACTGGACTTGATTGCTCAGACCCACATCCTACCTGACCTTGGACACCGACAGGCATGGGGCATTCACAGCTTCTCTGGGTAACATATTCTAGTGCCTCACCACCCTCAGAGTAAAGAATTTCCTCCGATTATCTCATCTAAACCTACCCTCTTTCAGTTTAAAGCCATTCCCCCTTGTCTTATCACTACATTTCCTAGTAGAAATTCCCTTTCCAGTTTTCTTGTAGGGTTGCTTTAGGCATTGGAAGATGCTATGATGTCTCTGTGGGTCCTTCTCTTCACCAGGCTGAACAACCCTGACTATCTCAGCCTGCCTTGACAACAGAGGTGCTGCAGCCCCCTGATCATCCTTGTGGCTTCCTCTGGACTTGCTCACACAAATCCAAATCTTTTTTATGTTGGAGATCCCAGAGTTGGACACGTAACTCCAGGTGGAGTCTCATTTATAGTAGCTGAGGACCTGATTCTTTCATACTTCCATTCAAAAATTTTTTTTGTTATTTTATTTTAACTCAGCCTAGCACTGAATTTGAAGTTATGGCTAACTGATTTTGCTCGGATGCACACTTACGTAGTTGATCAAGGGAAGGCAGCAGATATGATCCTTTGTGTTCTGCCCTGGGATGGCCTCACCTGCAATACTGTGTGCAGTTTAGGGCACCGCAATTTCAGAAAGATATGAAACTATTAGAGAGTGTCCAAAGGAAGGTAATGAAGATGTGAAGGGCCTTGAGGGGAAGCTGTGTAAGGAGTGGCTGAGGGCACTTGTTGTGTTCAGCAGGAGAAGAGGAGACTGAGGGGACACCTCACTGCAGTTACAACTTTCTTGGGAGAGGCAGAGAAGGGACAGGCACTGATCTCTGCTCTGTGGGGACCAGTGACAGGACCCAAGGCAATAGCCTGAATTTGTGTGAGGGTAGGTTTAGTTTGGATATTAAGGTTCTTTCTGTCGAGGGTGGTTGGGCACTGAACAAGCTCCTTGGAGCAGTGGTCACAGCACCAAGCCTAACAGAGCTCAAGAAGCGTTTGGATGATCCTCTCCGGCACATGGTGTGACTCTTGGGGATGGTCCTGTGCAGGGTCAGGAGTTAGACTTGATGATCCTTATGTGTCCCTTCCAACTCAGCATATTCTGTGAATCTTCATGAGGGCTGCTTCTGCCACTTGGTTGAAAACATTGTTCTTGATCCATCAGCACAGATAATGTTCCTTCTTAAAATCAAGACTCCTTTGTAGCTTTTCCAGTTTAACCCCCTGCCTTTCCACTTCCATGGAACTGTGCATTTTTCAAATGCGAAGAAACCCCATCTGTAATCTCAAGTTTGTCATTATTCTGCCCCATTTTCCCTCAGATCTCTAGTATTCGAGAAAATGCAATGTAATATCCTTGGACATTTAGGCATGTTATGTAGTATTTGAATTTGCTGAATATTTACTATACAGGATTGGGTCTTCCATGACTTTAAAATACCAGTAGTACTTCTTTTAAAAACCTTCATATTAGGAGCGTTTTGAATGAGGGCATGCATTTTTTTGCATGGGGTTTCCTCTATACTGCACTACTTCTGGGTAGTAAAACAGTCCTAAGTTCCTGAGGCACAGTTTGTCCATGCATTTGGAAAGATGATGTATAAGTGCTGTCCGGCTCTGTACAGCTTGCTACACCAGTAAACCTGCTGATTTCAAATTCATTGAAGACATTTTCTGTGCAATTCAAATGAGGAGTAATACAGGCTTAAAGTATTTGTTTCTGAAAATCTGCACTGTGTTGTTTGGAATACGACCTTATTATTTGGTGGTATTCAGCTCCTGACATTGCTCAATCTAAAGTAATCTCCCTTTGGTATAGAACTGTCATGAAAGAGGGGTAAAAAAAATCTATATTATACATATATATATTGGTTAGCTTTGGCTGTTGAGCCTTTTGTGACCATTAAAAATTAGGTATTTTTTTCTTTGAAATATTCTTTGCATAATACAACACAGCAAGTTTGGTTATTAGTGTCCCTGTGGAATGCTGTTTGTTGAAGCTATTTGGGAAACATTGCAATTGATAAGTTTACCTTCTAACTTGACATGACATGCATAATATCTTTGAAGTAACTTGAATTCAATGCTTTCAGTTGCCAGAAATTACAGATCGGGGAAGTGAAGTAGAAATCTCTATAGCAAAGTAGTTGGCATTTAAAAATATCTTATTTGTGTTTCAGTGTTTCTTTCCATAAAAGCAAGGTGAATGAGTCATTCAAAGATTTTCTCTGGTTTCCAGAAACAAAACAGAACAAGTGATTTGACCAGGTTTAGAGTGTTAGTACTTATATTTGTGCTTGACAACCTGATTTTTCCTTGACCAAGGCTGTGACATTTTAATGGTTTCAAATGTACTGTTTTAATATGTAGCTGTGTAAATCAAAGAATAATGCATTTGTTATGAAGACAGATGTAGACTAAGGTTATTAAAGTTTGGTTAAATTTATTCTTGGAGACAGTCTGGTGCCACTTATTTTGACACAGACTTTTCATATACTCCCTCATGGCTAAGAGATCAGTCCTGCAATTCACACTGAAACCAAAATTCATTTAAATGCAGTATGAATGTGGCTTTGCCAGTGTGTTCCACATTTCTTTAAGAGAAATTGCCATAGACATTTAGTTGCTGAATAGTTCTGTTCATTTAAGGCTAAATCTTAAATGGCAATTCAAGCACAATGAAGCCCAATAGAATTATTTCTCCTATATTGAACATGACAGTTACGAGATACCACAGCTACACAATACGAAAGGAACATCAAGGAGCCTAAAAGTATGTTTAACAGAGTCTAACACACTGAGCAGGGAGGCTTGAAGGGAGAGGAAGAGAGAAAAAGGCAGGCATGCAATTTATATTCGTCTAGTAGAGTAGCAATGCAAGTATCTGCAGATTGAACTCTGGTCTCTCATGTGTAATTAATTGTATGAATATACTCTTTCCAATACTTTAGTGCTGTCCCTTTTTAAACCCTCCGCTAATATTAGCAGTGGAGTATGCATTAATCATCTAAACTTTAGCATATATGTCATACTTTTTAGTTTCAACCTAAATGCCTACTGTAGTAGACAATTAGTGTTAGAACAAATCTTAAATTTATTGGATTTAAATTGACCCACTCCCTATTTCTCAAGGCCTCATGGGTCACATAATTGAGAGCAGTTGGCAAACATTATAATAGAGCCCAAAGAAATAAAAGAAACCTGCTCAAATATCCTTCACCAACAAATCAAAATTACGATTGTAGCCCATTGGCAGATCCATAGGCCTTTTTTCCCTTTCTTCCTATGAATACACACAGGCAATGAATCCACGGCTGAAATACAGCTTGCTAATGAAAATGCATGTCTCTATCCACTTTGTATCACAAGGGTTCTAAACCACTTGAAATTTCCTGCTGCTGAGAAGAATATTATTTGAAAAGCAGGTCTTTTAAAAACTTTGTAGTTCATAATCAGGATTAAATGGGTACATGAGGATTAAATCCTCTGTTCCTATTGATTATCACCATGGTCTTTGTCTGTAGAGCGACCGTTACTGTTAACAAGACACCTTACCTGTGAAAATCTGAAGCTTAATATTATCATTATTTTTGAAACTGCCAAGAGTTTTCTTGACACTATGCAAGAGACAAGATAGAAGACACACACTGCCTGGAAAAACTCATATGGTAAACAAGGCAGCATTTCTAGGTATTCAGGACATAGTAAGTTCTTTTTCTTTTAGATTTCCTCTTGAGCTTGGTAAAAAGTTCATTACTTATATGGGAGTTGTCTTGCTGCTGGGTTATGATTGCCTTGTTTATTTACCTCTGTTAGTCACCAAATGTCAGCTAAAGCAAACAGCCAGACATTTGTGGGTTGCAGCTGACAAAGACCCATTCCGAGATATTCTTTGGAAGCCCTTACCTTGGTTTTAGAATGACATTTTTTACTTTTCTTATCTATCTTGCTTTTATATCTCTCCTGATAAAAAAGATTATGATAGAAAAACCATCAGATTATTTCTTTTTGGACAAGGTACTGTGGATCAGGATTTTTTTTTTCTGAGTAAAATAAAGAAATTACGTGGTTTTCTTCTTCCTTTCATTTTTTGTCTTGCTTTCTTCTCTTTCCTTGTGCAGGTTAGCATTTCCTTTCCCTTACTCTAGCACTCAGCACTAGCTTCTGATTGGCCAAAGGGCACTAATCCCTTCGAGGGACAAGACAGGTTGTCCATTCCAAAACCTATGAATGCCTGAGTTTGCACACCCACCTTTAAAGGCTGTTTCACACCAGCAGTTCCTTCTAGGCTCTCTCCCTTTCAGTTTCCCTGGTGATTTTGTATGTTGTGTTATATATTAGTGCACGGAAATGTCATCTTAATAAGGTCAATTTCCAAAAACAGAGAGAGGGAAAGATGAAAGAGATGCCAAGTTACAGCTATTAGTACCTCAGCATTTACAGAAACATATGAAGTTAATTCAGATAAAGAATCAGTAAAATACATGTAATTTTCCTGCACCTAAGAGCTGCATGTTTTCTTCTAGTGCTAGTAACTGAACTCTATACAGGGAATACAATATCAGGAATGGAATAAGATTAAAACAAAGAAACAAACAATTATGCTCTTGGTCTTGAAACCTCAAGGAGTGTTCTTGAGCTTTTTCTTTTTTTTTTCCCTTCAATTATTTTGTGTGTGTGCATGTACGTTTTTATTATCACTATGAAAACTCCAGCACACAAAGAATGGCCCTTTTGATAACCTCAGAACAAGCATTTGCTAAAGAGATTCATGTGAAGTTTTTAACAAAAGTATAAACAAAGATACCAACCACCTGTAAATTGTTAAATAACTAGGGTTGAATAACTCAGCAGTTCTAAAAGCAAGCAGTATGTTTAGCTGTCTTAAACTTGTATTTGAAGAACCTACTTTTAGGTTGCAAGCTTGAAAATTCTTAGTATGAACAATGTAAGGTCTACAATATGATTAAGTTATACACTGAATTCTATGGATTACAGAGGGAAAAATGCTTACTTAGGTAAAACATTACTAGGCCCAATTTATTAGACAGCCAACACATTATTATTTTGAAAAACAGAGGCAAGACTGATTGGAGCCTTCAATATGCAAATACATAATGAAGGGATTAGTAGACTTAACCTATGGTTCAATGTAGGGCATGCACTGGATTAAGTGCAGGAGATTTTAGACTCTGCGGTAAACAGTGTGTGAAGACAAATGTATCCAGTTTGTTGTATGCTGAATTTTACCATGTTTTAGCAGGAAGAAATTCTCATGGTTGTGCATTCCTGGCAGGGCTCGTATGTTCCATGACCTGTCCCTTCCCATTTTTGCCTAGTACACAGAACATCACCACTGGGGAGGACCAGCAAAATGTGGGTCAACTGCTGGGTTATCTTGCCCTGTCACTGAGGAAAAGCTTTGAAAGCGTATTAGAGTGGGATGGGAAGGAGGCAAGGGAGGGACAGAATCTGATGGTCAGCTTCCTCTCCCTGTCTGTGAAGGCAGCATGGAGAATGTCTGTCTCTCTAATACCATTGCAGTATACGTACTGAGCTTGGCCAAAGAACATTTCAGTGAAAATTAATCTTCACTGAGTTTTGCTGCTGATGAAAGATGACTTTCAGAAGGCCCTGTTATAACAACTCACTTGTTTTGAAAAATTGGAAGAGAGGTAAAAAGGCAGGATTGAAAGGAAAAAACAAATCTTCACCTGAAAAATCTAAATAAATAATGTAAAAAATAAAGATGAAACATTTAATTTAAGGGATTTTTGCTGGATTATTTGGTTTGGTTTGGGTTTTTGCTTTTGGGTTTTTTTTGGCAAATGCCTGCCTCTAAGAAACTCTGAGCATGTTCTTGGACATTGAACATTCTGGTCCTCCAAGAAAACAAAAGTGAGATTAGCAATGGTTGAAGTGGTTTGCACCCTAGAGCTTGAGCACCATGGCTGAAACTGCTGCACACAGATTGAATGTCTTCTCATATCTCAATAGTCTCTCAGGAAGAACCCCCTCCACCCTCTTGACCTGTGACTGAAAGGTGAAAGCAAGTATTGATAGTAACCTTTGAATCATTAATATAAAATAAAATAAAATAATATAAATTAAAGAGAAAGTTGAATTCTTCAACTTCAGTTGCCTTATTTTGTGTATTTCTTCTCATTCTTTTTGCATGACTTTTCCATTTCATTAAAAAAATCAGTTGGCTTCCCTGTAATGTACTCTGTGTCATGAAGAGTTCTTAAGCTACCTCTGGGCCAAGGCACCTGTGTATAAGAAATGCTGCTTCCTTATCTCAGAAAGCTTATACTGAAGACTTGAATATAGTGTTATTTAGGTAAATGGAGGAAATCATGTTACTTTTATGAGACCTATTAGTTAGAGAATGACTGACTCGGAAAAATAAGAAATTCTGTCATATGTCACTTGGACCCTGAAGAAAATAAACTTTAGAATAGTAATAAATAAAATCTAAGACAATCATAGCATGCACAAAAAAAAACCAAAATAAGTCCTTTCAGCATTAAGCAGTAATCTGAAAACTAATTCATATTAAGAAAATTGATATTAAGAATTGCACACTGTCTATACGACCTCCCAGTTTTTAATTCTTTTCCTTTTCTAGCTCTCTTCTTTCCTTATACTGCATTTAGTTCTGGTTTCATGCCATTTTGCATACTCAAGTCTGTGAGCACAGTTATCTTCCAGCATGCATGGTGGTTTTGTGTTCCTACTTTGTGACCATAACTGGGGGGTCAAGCTTGAAAAATCCACCTCTAAATGTCTGAGCTGGCCTTTTAGAATCAGTCACCACAAGACTAAAACTGATGTTTTTCTCTCTCAACTTCTCTCTCACCCTACTTTTGTATAAAATGGATAATGAATCTTCAAGTCAGTTTTCATGCCAAAATAAACTACCTATAATTAATTTTATAATTAATGCAGCTAACCAGTTCAGGTAATTTGTTTACTGACTAGAATCAGGTACCACACAGAATGTCTGTTATGATACATATGGGTCTAGTATATTACTAGGTTTTTATAATTTCATTATTTGCAATTTTTTGCTTAATAAATACAAATTGATGTGAATTTGGTCAGTGAATATGGCTAATGGATAATTAGAGAGAGTAATTAGATGACACTGCCTTGGCATAGGGGTTGGACTAGATGATCTCCAGAGGTCCCTTCCAATCCTAACTATTCTATGATGCTGCGATTCAGCAGCAACAAAGCACACAAGTCTTAATGGGCACTCTGAGGTAATTACTTTATAGTATCATAGGAATATAAGACAAAAAGAATGAGTCTAGGATCTGGAAAGTATGCCTTGGAGTGAGTGATAAACTAAGAAGTTCAGTCTCCTTGGATTAGCCATGAAGCAATTCAGGAAGAGAAGTAGTTTGTACATGTGTTTTCTGATAGCAACCAATATTTTATTTTATTGTACAAGACCAATGTTTAGAAACACATTCAGACAAGATATGAGGTATTGATTTTAGATAGTGTAAGCAATTTAACCATGGAAATAGCAAGACTAGAAATGATAAGTTTCTAAATGGACACTACTTGCTTCCTATTCAAACAGACAATGAAGAAATTACTTATCTCTGTGTACCATGATGCAGGAAGCTCTAATTACCTTTTGGATTAAAAGTTCATCAGATTTTCCCTTCTCTCTCTATAACACTTCCCTGCAATCCTGACTGGACTGTATGCTCTTTGTAGTTTATTTATACTCAATAAATTTCAGCCAGGGACTGAGTCCTGATGCTTCCTTTTTTACATTTATTGTAAATAACCAATCAAAAACATTACACAGAGTTGACATGGGCACTGAACTTAATCCTGATAAATTTTAACATGAAAGGTCAGCCACGTGTAGAGAAAATTAAAATATATGATCTACTGTAAAATATTTTCAGACTACTATATATGGACTTATAACTAGGTATTGCATTATTTTGTAGGGTTGTTTTAAATATCATGAATATCATAAGCAACTCTAAATGGACTTTTTTGTATTTACTGCTTGCTGGGCTGTCTTAATGGATATAGGCCAGAAAAGCTGATGCATGCTAGTAGGAGAAGAAATGTGGATTTTTCTGGCTTCAGGTTTGCCTTCTGCAATGGGAACATTACCAGTGAAATCACTGGAACGGGAGCATAAACAATTAAAAAAGCTACAATTAAACTAACTCAATCTGGCAAATGTGGGGCACGTGGTACTTCAGCAGCTGTACAGGTAGGAACAGTGGTAAGGGTGGGAAAGGGAAAGAGAAGGCAAATGAAAGGGCTGAATTTCAGCATACATGAAAGGGGTGCAGCAAGTCAACAGATCAGAGCGCAGGAGGGTAGGTGACACATGCCATTTGCTTTGGGGGGTTTCATTTGGGGTAGCAAAGGAATGGTGTTAATCCCTTTCACAGATTTTCCCTTTCTTTATACACGTTTCACTTTGGGAAAAAATGAAATAAACTGTGTATTATGGTGCATTCTGTAAAGGGGTGGCAAAATGCCTGACAGCTAATAATTAATCTGACCTCACAACAACCCTGTGAGAAAGAGAAGCATTATTTACAGATGAAGCTCAGAGAGGCTTGCTGTCTTTCTCAAGGTCACAAGGACATCTGTGGCAGAGCTGGGAGTTGTACTCGAGGCTCCTGGCTCTTAGCCCTGCGTCTCAGGCGCCTCACTATCTTCTCTTCCATGCCTTAGACATCTTGTATTATATGCATTGCCACTTCCTGCTGACAGGCGCATGAACAGCATCACGATGTGGTGTCTACAGATGTTTCTACACGACTATTAGTTCAGATTAATTCCAAAAAAACCTTGAAATTTGAAGAGTTAACTACACTGAACTGACACTGCCCCCCACAAAAAAACCCCAAAAAACCAAAGTGCACATTTTTTAGCAAATTATTAATGCAACCAAAGTGTGCTGCTACACATTCCAAAATCACATAAATTCCAAAGTCTTTGCATTTTTTGAACCACCTCACTTATGCTCACAAGGAATGTGCTGGCCAAAATATAGGAATCTGAAATTCTTTCTTCCTCTCCCCTCCTTTTTTTTTTCTGTTGGTTTTTCATGTGCTAAATAGACATTAAAAGTAAAAGAGGAAGGGTGAAGAGGTTAAAGTCAGCCTTCTGAAATCTGAATGTTTGTTCATATTTTATTTCCAAGTTAGTAAAATTCCCTGTTGCTTAAAAATATCTGTACTGGAAATCCCATGAGAAAAAAAAGCTACTTGTAAAAACGTTCGTGCAGTCATCTTCCATTCCCACTGGAAATATTATTAATGTTTTCTTACTCATTTTTGCACCGTCTCTTCTGATCCCAGACTGAGGAATTAGGGCAGATATGCATGAAACCGTAGGAAAAACTAAAATTAACTGTATCCACTAAATTATCATAAATTTCCATATGCTTTTTTAGTGAAGGTTTGGGCTGATCCCTGTGTTATCTTAACTATTTCATCCATCTCTAATATTTGTCCACGTTGTCAAGATCTGTCTCTCTCATTTGGATGCTGGTAAAACTTGAGGCTTTAAATTCTTTGCGGATTAAGAAAAATGAAGAAAAACCCTGTAAAACCAGGTTGACTGATTGACTAGACTTGATTTTGGCTTCTGTATCAAACCAGAATTTCCACATAAATGGATTTAAATGTCTTTTATATTTTTGTGATTTAGTGCTTTTAACACTAAGTTCTCCCCAACATTTTTAACATACTTCTTTTAATCTTTTGATGGATATGATACATCTTCTAGGGCTTCTCTCTGTAGATATTTCAATAGGACTTAATCTTGCATAAAAAGGTAACAAAATACAGCAATTCAGAAGGTCTTTTAGCTTGCAGTAGATTGTGAGTTAGTCTTGGCAGAATGTGATTTTATTAGCCTGTGTGCCATGCCCAAAGCAGAATGTCCTGGGGAGAGTCTCTAAACATCATGTCTGTTTTGCTCCACTCCCGGCCATCGCCCTTCTAAGAACTATCAACAGCCACTGGTGCTCTGTCAACCTCAGGAGTCCAAGGTGTAAACCTTTCTTGTTCAATTACTTATGGTCCTGGCACGAATTATGTAGGGAGAAAGCTGAAAGGAGGTAATTCAAGAATTTAGCCCAGGCTATTTTTTGAATATGCATTATCTCCATTTTCTAAACTAGGACAATGTCATCAATAGGATTACTTTTATCACTGAAGAAAAAGTGACTGTACTAAAACCCATAAGACTGAAACCTAGGAAAGATTGAATTAGCAATATTTGTATGTAAACTTCTTCTTAATGTGTCAGTTTCTTATTTAGGCTATATCATTGGGTTTCTCTCTTTTCTGACATGCCACTCATTTTTTTAATCTCTTTTTTAAATTTTACAAAGCCTTCTTGACTTCTCGGTTTACTTGGATGGGTTTAGAATGTCCTTAACTCTGCCCATTCTGGTCTTTCCATGTAGAGAGCTACTCTTCAACATATATCTAATTTCTTAAATGTATAGTTTCTTTCTCATATGGATCCTCCCAGCTTAAAAAAATCATTTTTTACATCTTTTCCCCCAACAAATACCTTTTTCAGGAGTATTCTGTTATCGAAGTTTAAATGCTCTCTTTTGTACTATCTACACCCTTCTCTAATTTCACATGTTATTTAGTGCTGCTATAATATTTGTCTGCATATTCTGAACCCCCAAATTAAAGAGACACCCAAAGCTCTCCTTAAGCGCATGTGAAGAAAGGTGGACATGAACTTACACTTTTCCCAAGACAGCTTCAGAACATAGACTTTTTTCTTGGATTGAGTATGTAAAACACGACACAAATTATAGTAAGAACATAGCTCAGGACAGCTGGATCTAACCTGCCCAGTATAGTTTTCATGTTTATGTTATTCTTTTTATAGAGCTGAGGAATAGAATTATTTTTGTCTCTGTTTGAAATCAACCTAGTTAGGCAACTGCTACTTGTTCTACTGACTCATAATTATTAATTTATAACCTAACAAAATAATGACATACAAAGACATATAATAGCAAATAAACACTTATATCCATAAAACATACTTCAGTAAGTGCATGTGAGATGTGAGGACCAACCAAAAAAAAAAAAAAAAAAAAAAGACAAGGCAAAGAATGAACCAAGTGACTTATCACTTAGTTTAGTTGTAGATAACTGTGTACAGTGATCATGTTGTTGCTTAAGGTCTAACACGAAGTGCTACAGAGCCTTTGCATGAGCCTCAATAGGTTATGGCTGGGCTGAAACTTTAAATTCTGAGTCCATTTGTTAATGAGGGAAGCATGGACTCAGGCTAACAAGCTATGCAAAGTCTCAATTTTAATGACCTATACAAGTTAATTATATGCTACATTTCACTATTTCAACTCACATATGGATTTTTTTTTCCTTTTTTGGATCTTTTATGTGGCAGGATAGGTGCATTGGCTTCAGAGTTTTCAGCAAAGTCCAAAATATGCAGCTGTTCACTGGCATCAAGTCAAGCTCTGACTGACACTGTACTTGGCTATGGATTTCGAATGTGGCCTGGTGTCTGGGATATTTTTAACCATGTAAGGGCATGGCATAAACCATAGCATAGACTTGACACTTTTGCCTCTAGTCTTCCACAAAAAAACAGCTGAAACAGGTAGTTCCCTTGTCCTGGTTACAAACCTGCCTGAAAACTTTGTTTTAGCTGGCACTAAACTCACTGCTTCTGGTATCTGTGATGCTGCTTAGGGAACCTTCACCCATGAGCTGTGCTCACCTTCCCAGCTTCAGCTCCATAAGCAAAAGGTGGGGGACTGTCCGCAGCTGGCCAACTTAGTGGTGGTGTAGACCTTTAAACACTAAAAGTTGCCTTTAGGCACAGGAACTATAAATAAAAAAAAAAATGAGACTGACATTTCAGTTCATGGCAAGAAGACAGAATGGCAGGAGTTTTGTTTATTTGAAATTTGAAAGCAGGAGTTTGGTTTATTCTGTCTGTGTTAAACCAAACATGGTGGTCTTAAAAAAAAAAAACAGAAAAAACCAAGACGGGAATAAATGATGATGAAAATTACATACATAATTAAGACACTGCTGAAATGATTCAAAGAAACCTCATCTTTGGTGAGACATTTGTGTCATCATGTTGACATAATCATTACATCAACATGGGCTATCGACCATGGTCCAACGCCTATTGAAGCCAAAGCAGGCAGTCTGTTTGTGCAAAGTTTCATTCACATCAAGGGTGTGCAGAATGCTCTCTCAGCAACCTTTTGTGATGTAAAATTGCAGCAACACCAATTGGTATCCCTTCTTTCTACTTCTTTGTGAGGTGATAGCTTTGGGAAGTGGACACCTGTAATTATAGATTCAGTGATCAGTTCTGTTCTTGTACTTGGTTTTGTTGGGTTTTTGTTTATGTTGTAATGAACCAAGATCCAACTGGCCAAGGTCCGATATAGCCCTGATCCAAGACGTGCATTTTCCTTCCTATAATGGTGCATTCATGATCTTCCCCATTCTCACCTGAATCAAATATTTAGCTGAGTCAATACAGGAGAGTGACATTTTCAAAATTAAACCTCCCTGGTTGAAAAAAAGTAAATTCATGTGTGAAAAACAAAACAAGACAAAAAAGCCACAACTAAAAGTCAACAATAATGTTTCTGTAAGAAGTGATTTACTCACAAACTGTTGAAGCAGAACTGTTAAGCAATCCATGCTTAGCCTTTAAAATAAATAAATAGATAAATAAAAAAAAAATTAAACCCCACCCACCAAAAAAAATCTAGACACAATGGCTTTTCTTTAAAACTACAATCTGACAGTCAAATTATCACACTGAAAGGAAAGTTTCCAGTATCTTCAACACTTTTCTTCTGATAAAAAGTTAATAATTGTAAAGGCCCAACAGGCCCTTTTTTTTTTTTATTTTCCCTGTAATGTTTTCTGTAGTACACTGGGATTTAACTGGATAGTCATGCAATGACAGCTAATGGAGAAATAACTATAAGCATGGTGAAATAGTGAAATATACTGAAACGTCATAGTCTTATTCTCACTGGCTGTTTTAATAGAACAAAAATGGTCATTCTATTTAAATGTAAACAATTGACACATAGATAAAAGAAAATAATTTTTTGAAATGTAAATTAAGAAGTGAAAAAAAGTAAATGGCTGGGAAGCTATGAAGGAGGCTAAGACTATATAACCAGATGGTGTCCTAGATGTCCCCAGCCTGGGGAAGTCAGTGGTAGGATCAGGAGATGCACTTGTGGATAAAACTAGAGGAAATCTCTCCTGCCTCAGCCTCCAGCACACAAAGATTGGCTATAGAGTTGATAGTGAAAGAAGGAGCAGCAGCTGTGGGTAAGAGGAATTAACTTGGTGCTTTTTCAAAGTTGTCTCAAAGATAAAAGTACAGTTATCTTGTAGTAGGTAAGGAACAGTGATGAAAAATAAACCTGCATGAGATGCCTGTACAGGACAATTACAAGGAAGCTCTTTGCCTTTTAGCCCTAATCCCCACTATTCTCCTTATTATGAATGTCCCCAGGCTCTTTCTCCCACCTCCTTAGTTTAAGTAGTAACTAGTCAGTTATGAAACATCTCATTGTGGCTTTGAGAAATTACCTAAGATCCAAGGCAGCTGCAGTGCTCATTGTGTCCTAGGCAATTAACTGGGCATGAGTACCTCCTAGATGCTGTTGTACTGTAAACACTATATGTTACTAGCTAAGGATTAATCTACTTTATTCTACTGCACATACGTTTGAGAGGATGACTCAGATTATTCATGCTTTGTGTTGCTTTTTTGAGTATTAATCTTTCTTTCCCTTACCCATCAGCTTCTTTATTGTTCTTATAATTTTGGACACATTATAGTAAAGCTGAGGTAGCCTGCACAAATGGGCATCTTTTTCCTCTTTAATTTTGTATATCACAAATGCTCAAAAGTCAGGTTTAACATAATACCCCTAAAACTCTTCGCATTTTTCAGGAGGATTTTTTCCTAGAACACAGAGTAGAAATGAATATGATCTGAAGTGTTATTTCTGGAACCAAATTCCAGACCAAAGAGAATGCAAATATTGTATCAATAATCTGAAGAGTATGTTGCAAGTGATGTTTGAAAAGCATAGAACTGCCAGTGGCAGGGAGCCAGGTAACATTGTCCTTTGTTCACTGAAGTCATTGTTGTTGCTAGGATTTTTTGGTTTTGTTTTGCTGGTTCGTTGGGGCTTCTTTCCTTTTCACTGCTTATTTAATTTCAGAAAATGCTTTCAATGAATTCTAATTGCTTGTAGCATGTTTTTGCCTGTTGGTATGTATGTCAATATAGCTAGCATTTTGGAATTGCTTTCTGAACGATTTTTTCCATTCCTTTTTTTTTTTTTTGCTTTGTTTCTTCTTTTTATAATAATGGTTTAACCAGGCTCTTTTGAATTTAAAGGGCAATTGGTGAAGTCTGAGTAAAGAGGTGCTCTGACAACCTTTCAGAAACATCACGATCTAATGCAAAACCCATCAGTAGTGTGGGGCAGATGGGTGCAAATCATCAGTAGCACAGAGATTGCCAAACTTGTTCTTTCTCAGGGCAATGTGCTGAATGTAGTAGTTTATTTGTGTCTTTAACCCGCTCAGTAAACCAGTGTGAATTGTGTGAAAGCCCAGCTAGTCTGAGAAGTTCTTGTATGGGGTTTCACATGCCACGGAAAGGAGGAAACATGGATATGCATGTTGAACCAAATATATGTGAATAGTGAGCACAATAGAAGTGGAAAGGAAGTTGGTGATTCATGCTTGTGTATTCACTCTGCTTTCTTTCTGAATTACTGCCTTCAAAAGGTGCAGAGGCTGTATAAAACCTATGGATGTTTCATGCACTCTTCCTTTAACCTGATCTCAAAACTTTATATGGTCAAGCTATTTTTTTTCACTTTAAATATTATATAACTGTTTCCCTGAAAGTATCTGTCAGAAACATACTGTACATGTAACTAACTGCTCTTAACAGCTGCTTTGCATCTGAATCTGAGGACGGTATGGCCAGGACCAACACATAAGAAATCAATAGGTCATTGAGATATATGTACCAGACTGGAAGAGCACTTAGCCAGGAGAATTTCATTGGAAGGCAATACAGAGAATGTAGTATGGGAAAATACTGTGAGCTATTATCAGACTGAAAGGAAAGAAATTGAAGCTTATGGTTGCTCTTTGTAAGAACAGAACAAACTGATGATTAGAAAAATATGTCAATTTAACCTTTTTTTTCTCTCATGTTTTGGCTCTTCAAGGTAGAAGCCAGAAACTGTAACAGACTGTTGTTGACAAAATGTGTGTTGATGCAGAACATTGGAATATTACAGTCAAGTCATACAGAGCATCTGATTAAATTGTAGATGTATGTGCAGCAGTCACTGAAACAATTAACTGGTACAAATGTAAGAAAAGATGCATCAGCTCTCAGCATGCGTTCAGTGGAGAGCCAGAAAAAACATGTTCATGCCAGTATGAACCATAGTTCAAAGAACTGGAAAATTCAAGAGACTTTGCCTGAAAGTTTCCACTATTGTTTTTGCTAAAAATACTTTCATTTAAGCTAGGAGTATACCTCATTCTAAGGTACACAATATTTTTTTCTTGCTTTTGATTTAAGAAAATAGCTTTAAATGTCATACTCTTCTGCACAACTTGGACATACAGTAAAATAGCCTGTTAGATAAAAGACTATATTTTAACATCAATCTTTTCTCTTGAGCTTGCTAGTCTATCTTTAAATCATTAAACATATATTCACTGTCATTATTTTAAACCGTATCTCAATTATGAAATTTAAATAGAAGAGCAACAGGATTTCTAAATTAGCAAGAGCTTTGATACTTTCAGAGAGGCTAAAAAAGAGCTAAAACCGATTCCCCCCAGCACTATAATCAAAGAAATAATGCTGATTTTTTTTTATTAAGCTGCATGGCTCTCTTAAAAGCTGTTAGTATCATAGTGATAAGAAAAGGCTGAATTTTTTAATGTTTTCTTCACATCATTCACCAGTTATACTACAGGTGTAACTGAAGGAGGTAAGCTTTCAAATGTCCCTCTTTTTTTGCACAGTTCTCTCCTGATTTTTTTTTAATTATTATTATTTTTTAAATCCACATTTAGTAGGAAATAATTGAGATACGTGATGTACTCTCTGTGTTTTCAGGTGCAGTCCTCCATGGGCATCAGAAGTTGAACAGTGATTAATATAGCTTGCTTTTATCGTTTTCCACATGGAATGAATGGATGTAAAAGAAGTAATTCTCAATAAAAGTGGAGATACTCACTTCTATGGGTAGAATATCTTTAGTATTTGACGTTGTTTGGGTTTTGGTTCTTTTGTGCCCTAATATCCCTTATTGTGCCCCTCATCTTTTTAATGCCAGTTTTGGAAATTTTTCACCCCACATTAGTAGTCTGAGGTAAGAGTGTAATACTGGAAAAGGCAGTTTCTGTAGATGTTACTGCATGTAAGACAGGGGAGAAAGATCTGTGAAAAGACAACAATTCTAATTTATTGTGATTTTAGCTCCTTGCAAGGGTGCAACTCAAGTGTAACTGTAAGGAATTTGGGGCAAACTTAGGAAGCTAGTGGAACCTGAAAGAAAAGTACCTTAATAGCAACTAAAATAAAATATATATATATATTTCTGATTCCATGAGTCTTTTCTTCACATGACTGTGTGTCCATTCTTGTTTGCCCACATATTTCTTTATGTGTGGGTGCAAAAGAAGTCTAGCTCTCTATCAAAAGTATGCTTTGGAATGAGTAACTCTTGTGCAACATAGTTTAAGCTATATTTTTAAATAACTTGTTTACTTCAATTTATTATGAAATTGTCTGCGACTCAAGTTCATTGGGGAATTAATGTAAAAACTCATCCTGGGTAACTGATATAAACACCTAAAAATGTGGAAAGGCCCTTTTGTTTTAATTTTTTTTTTTTTGGACAAAGCTAAATAAAGATTTATCTGTGAAAAATAAAAAAGTTTAAAATAAAACCAAATGCAATTAATTTATGTAAACACTATAAAACAAGATCCAAAACTTTAAGCTTTAAATTGTTAAATAAATAACAAGGATTGTGCCGAGCTGGGTAAACACAGAAATATTTTAATTTCATTCTTTCCAAATTTCCTTTGACTCCAAGCTCCAAATGGAACTTGAATCTTAAAAAACAGCATTTCATTGTTGGAAGCTGATCAAGAGGATGTAGCCTAGCCTTAACAGGCTGTGACTGGCACCTGAGGTTAGACCTTCAAAGAACGAACTATTGGCAATGACAGCAAGAACACAAAAGTGAATGTCTAAGGTACAGGCTTTGGATTATAATTATTTCATAAGTATTTTATGTCTAAATAAAACAGAATAAAAATTTAAAAATGTACTTAGTGGATACTTTCACATGTATGACATTTCCACTTGAAATCTATATTTGCTTTTTCTTATTCTATTTTTTTAATTAAAAATTAGAGATGTTTCCAAACTTGGAAGTTTAGGGAAAAAAATTATACTGTTGACATTTGTTTGCTTTCATTACTTTGTTATGACCTCAGAAAATTTAAATTGCTTGTTTCCTTGATTTCACATATTTATTGAAATGTTTATTTGCTTCTCCTCCACATACAGCTCTACAGGCACAAATAAATTCATAGAAAGATGGTCTTTTTCACATAACTAGAATATGCGTTCAGCTTAACTATAGTTTGGCCATGGTCTCCTGAAGACCTTAAGGAACACTCTTAACTATTTGTGTGTTATTTGTGGTTTCCATACAATTTCATAGAGTCATAGAATGGTATGTGTTTGAAGAGATCTTAAAGATCACATGGTTCCAACCCTGCTGCCATGGGCAAGGACACCTTCCACTAGACCAGGTTGCTCCAAGCCCCATCCAGCCTGCACTGGAACACAGATAGAGATGGGGCATTCACAGCTTCTCTCAACAACCTGTGCCAGTGGCTCAGCACTATAATAGTGTTGTATCTAATCTAAAACCCTAGCTCCTCTCCAACTTTCTTGTAGGTCCCCCTGTAGGTTCATGAAAACTGCTAGGAGGTCTCTGAAGAGCCTTCTCTTCTCATAGCTGAGCAACACCAACTGTCTCAACCTCTCTTCACGGGAGAGGTGCTCCAGTCCTTGATAATCTGCATGGCCTCCTCTGGACCTGCTCCATATCCTTCTTATTTTGGGGAACACAGAGCTGGACACAGTACTCCTGATGGGCTCTCACAAGAACAGAGTAGATGGGGAGAATCACTTCCCTTAACTTGCTGGTCATATTTCTTTTGATGCAGCCCAGGAGTGGGTTGGCTTTCTGGACTGCAAGTGCACATTTTTGGGTCATGTTGAGCTCCTTGTCAACCAACACCCTCAAGTCTTTCTCCTCAGAGGTTCCCTCAGTCCATTCCCTGCCCAGTTGTGCTTGGGATTGCCTGACCCAAAAGCAGGACCTTACACTTGGCCTTGATGGACTTCATAAGGTTTACACAGGCCCACCTCTCAAGCCTGTCAAGGTCCCTGTGGATGATATCCCTTTTTTCTGCATCACATCAGGTCATTGCCCACAACTCTTTGAGTGTGACCACAAAGCCAATTTCTTACTCACTGAGTGGTCTATCCATCAAATCCCCGTCTCTCCAGTGTGGAGACAAGGATATCATGTGGAACAGTGTCAGATTTCAGGGTTGTGGTCAAGGTATACCACTACTTTGTGTTGTATCACGTTAATTTTGGTCATTTTTCTGCTCTCCATGTTTTCTTTGTCATTTCTCAGCATTTCTAGTGCAAGGATGACATGTAGAATTTTGTCTTTTGAAGATGATCCAGAAACAGTATGCTCCCAAATGAGCAGGGATCCTTCTCTGAGAGAAAAGCAGTGACAATCCAGCTCTGCTCTAGTCCAGTGAGAGATAGAGAATGGAGAATCTTGCATCAAAAAGGTAAATTACAGTAGATTTAGAAAGGTGATGTGCTCAGTGTCTTAACAGCTAGTCTTTTTTCCAGCATCTCAGATGGACAGTTTAGAGGGCAGAATGTGGATGGTGGTTGTTTTTTTGATTATAAGGGCTAAAGGCGCATAAAAAGGGACACTTTTGCTTGGTGTTTCCAGAAGAAAGTGTACTGTTAAAGTCAAACTCAAACCTTGCAGCATACAGAGATAAGGGGAAGACACAGGTTTTTGAGACTTAAAATAAGTTAATGTGCATGTCTTTTCACATGAACATACCTCAATATGGTGACCAAAATTCTCCTTGGATCTTTGAATCCAGGGATCCTTGGATCTATGGGGCTGCTACACAGTTGAGTAGTAGCTTTGAGGAGCTCTCTTAACTGCAGGTGATGGTGTATTTTCAAGAGTGGAGGAAGGAAAAGGAAAAAGACTGAGCATTTGAAGAAAAAAAGTAGAATAGTCAGCTGTTGTAGATATGAATCTTGTATTTCACACAGGACTTATTTCTGAACACCTAACCTAGAGTCTACTCTATTTCATATATACCCACAACTTCCAAATGGCCAGGAGCTTTGCCTGGGCTATCTGTTTGCTTAAGTCATAACTCATCAGATCACTTGTAAAACAGAGCAGTGGCTAAGGCACACCAGTGACTGAGTTCACACTGCAGATAGAGGTTCTGTCTCTCTTCTGCCCTTTCCTGTCAGGGACTGAAAGCTCCAGCCACAGTGCAGGATATAAGAGCTGAAAGGCAGGAACATCCAAAACCACTCCAGCTGTTTTCAAAATGATTGCGTGCCTATGCCCTGAAAGAGCTGAACACATGATGGCAGTAAGATGCTACAGCTCAGTGTGAGTGGTGGAAATCCAGGACCATAACACCACGAGGCTGACTTACCTGACTATTTCTGGTGGTTTAACTGACTTGTGAAAAGAGTATACTTGTAAAGATCAAACACCTTCTAGGAACTGCTTCCAGCTTTATGTCACAACAGTAAAAATTCACACTAAGTTCATCATATCTATGGAGACTTCTGTGTATGTGCTTGCCACCATGTCCAATTTACATTTGGGGCAGGGAGGGCAAATTTTTTCCATCATAAATAACGTGAGGAAGCTGATTTTAAATCTTACCTGTGTAATTTTAGCGGTGCTTCTCACTTCTTAAGGAGTGTTACAAAAAGCATGAGAAATCACCACTTAAATCACCTCCTCCATCATGCCTTACAGCTTTCTTTGTCAGCCCTGAGAAGTCCTAGGCAATTTAACTTCACATGACACAGCAGCTGTGCTTTACACCTCAGAATAATCATCATCTTTCTCTCTATCCTTTTCCTATAGTAAATCTACTGTATAGAAAAGTTCACCTCTTTAGGGTAGAATGAGCAACACTGCAAGAAACTTCTAAGTAAAATTCAAAATGCTACCAAAATTTTAGATATAAAATGATGGCTCACTATTCTGACACCTCAGCTGAAACCCAGTCTTATTTCTTTATGGGATTTCTTAATGTGTAAATTACTTAAGTGCTTGCTTAACTGTTTGTGGGGAAGGGAAGACTCTTTTTGCATGCCTCCGGATTCAACATATTCAACATCAAGATGACTTTCAAAAATCAGATGTGGAGATTCTTTGCAACTAGACTCTGAGTCTGTGGGTTTCTTAACCATAGATTCACTGTCAGGTGCAAGTATATTTGTATTGTCTAAATACAAAGGCAAGGTCATGTTTTCTTATATTGTAAACGTTTTAAACTTTTACAAGTTAAAAGTCTAAAATTTCTTTTTACTTACCTACAAGTCACCTACAGAGTTTTAATTACCCAAATGATTCCATTATACCTTTAATTATAGAGCACACAGAAGTATAAATGCTGAGGTAACAGAGAAGATATTAAGAAACATAATATCATAGAATCATTAAGGTTGGATTAGACCTCCAAATTCAGAGTTCAACATTAACCTGACACTGCCAGGTCCACCACTGAACCATGTCCTAAGCACTACTTCTACACTTTTTTTTGCTCTGCAGAAGAACCTGAGCGTCTTGAAAGGTTGTAGGATTTCTAAATCTGAGTAACAAGTGGCAGGCAAATACTGCCGGATAGAGGTGCTGAAGGGTGAGGTGGCAACCTGTTGCTGCCTTCAAATAAGCTCCAGTCAACTAGTTTTGATCTGAGACTTGGTACCCCTTAAATCAGTCTATTGCAGCAATAGGACCAAATGGACACTGTAGCACATATTATAAGGAACTGTTTGATTTCCTTCTAATGAACCCCATAATGTTATCAGCTCCTGTAAGTGTCTGCCCAAGAGGTGGTCATTCTGAATGGAGAAACAGGAGTTCCTGGTTAGAATTTCTTTCAACTCTCCTGCAGACACATCTATCATCTGTAGATACACAAATTTCCTGGCTTAAGGAACAAGTAGTTCCTTGAGGACTGACACTAAGGAAACTTGGTTTCCTATTAAACAAAAGCCTGAGTAATGCTTTCCCCATTTACCACGTTTGTCTCAAGTATGTATTCTCTAGTGCCTAGTAAAAGGAATGGACCTACGTTTGCAGGAGTTGTAAGATTCTTCCCCTCGTGCCTTATTGCAGTCTTTCCCACAGTTACAGAATAACCAGTCCTACTATTCTCTGCCAGATTATTTATGGACTAGTAATTTTAAGTTTTATTCTCTTCAAGATTTCCACTGTTACCATCCTATTTTTTTTGTTTTAAAGTCACTGATTATGTTTTAAATTCCTTTTTTTTTTTAAAAGGTTTTGGAAGGCAAGTCAAGCAATCATATGTGACTTCTTTCCACAAAATAACAGAATAAAAATAGCTTTCCTTTAAGTTTCAGTTTGTGTCTTGTGAGAACAAGACCTGGCCAATAGTTGCACAAAATAATTTTTAAACGAGCACATGCACTCTGCTACAAATTTTAGAACAAGTTAATAGCATATGGAAAGGCACGATTGGGGTACTTGGATTTCAGAAACCTTTTGAAAAGATCATTCACTAAAGGCAGTTAAAAAGAACCAAATCACCACAGAATTTATTTTTTTTTGGATTAACAACAGCAGAAAAGAGAAAATAAAGAGTAGTATTAGAAAGGTCTGGTTTTAAAGTGCAAAGTTACCCCGATATAACCCAGGAGTCACTGCTGAGACCCAGATAATTGAATTACATAATAATTGTATAATTAATTGAGCTGATAATTTTTTCAAGTAATGCAAGTTATTCAGACTTGTCAAACAAACGGATCAAGAACTACCTGACAGTAATGAATGATCAGGAAATTAAATGGAAGGCACAACCTTACGATGATAAATGTAAAAGAGGATCATAATCCTACTTCTATATTCCCAACAATTGTCTCTATATTGCTTACTACCATGCAGGAAAGAGATCTTGGTGCAACAACAATGATCTACACACTTATTAAATGTTACATGCAATGTGGCACACTTTCCTTTAGAGAAAAAGGATGAAGGATACAAAGAAAAGGTAATGACTTGACAACTTACAATCAAAAGAAGTATGGAGATATTCATATTGTTTTTCATGTCACTGAGACTCCTTAGAACATTTGCTCAATTTCAAACACACACATCTTCATTTTTAAAGCCAGATAAATGCTTCTGCCTTTTCTTGGTGTCTTCTAAACTCTAATATCTTCTTACTGCACCAAAAGACACATTGGGCTGAGAGAATATTCTGTCCCTCGACATGATGTAAATATTATGCTTGATGACTATCAAATCTAAAATAGGAAGTTTTCTTGAGACAAGAAACTTTGCACCTTGCTTTAATATATTTTACAACAGTTGTCTATGGAATGGACTGCAAATGTGAGTTATATGCTTGGTATTAAAGTGAATTGTACTTGGAATGACAGATTTAGCTGCACTGGAAATCTGCAAGTAATGTATTTAATGTCTTTGTTTCCTTATGAAAATAAGACAGGGCATAATACAAGAGTGAGGAATGACCTATCAATAAACTACTTAAAGTCCTAAATTTCACCACAGTTTTTTCCTCATAACTTATACAGGTCTTTCAGAAAAGTAAGACAAATTCTTTGTTTATGGTACACAGGGTCCAATATGAATTTGTAGTTTGCCATCCTGCCTTTCCACACTATTTTTATTGAGATTTAATCACAGAAATAGAGGAATATTATATTCTTTAGGCAACAATCAGGTATTACACTTTACTTTACTTTACTTTACTTCAGAGCTATGCTTCTCAGGTAATTTTACATGCCTGACCATGATATATTCAATAGTCAAAAGTTAGACACAAAATGAGACACACTGGAAAAAGCCTTATGGGACCTATTTTAGTTATCTTCTTTTGGAGGACTTCCTGGAAGTGCATCTTTCTCTCCAGTAACTAAAAAGTGATGATAATTCATAATTACCCATAATCATTGCAGCTCTCTACATTTAGTCAGAGTAATACCATCTTTACTGTCACAATCACAATCACTGAGTAAGAATAAGCATAACCTTAGAAGTTCCTACTTGTTCTGAACTTTGTTTCTTCTTCCTTTTTTTTTTCTCCTTCTTCTTCTCCATTTTGCTTCTTTTTAGTCTCATTTCTGGGATGTGATATTATCAGAAAAAAATGTAATGCAATTAAATAAAAATTACAATTGTTTTCCATCCAGTTTCTCCTCCTCCTGATAATCTATGTGGTGATCTAGAACCAGTCCATTTTCTAAATCAAAGGAATATTCAAAAGAAGTCTCTAAGATTAGTTTCATTTCTGGAGTATAGCAGCTTTGTCTAAATTCAGTCAAAGGCTCGAATCTAATAAATATTTAACTGCTTAAATAGTTAAATTAGTGTAATTCAGTGGACTTTTTTTCTTTACAGACTTTCACAAATCCTTCCCCTTCTGATTAAGTAGCATCGTATTCTCCCTCCACTCCAGAGGGGAAAAAACATGGCCTAGCCTTTCATTTATAATTAAAATATTCCATAATATAGCTGAGACAAAAATGCTACCTAGTCCTTACTCTAGTAAATTGTATAAAAAGTACACAACATGTGCTTTAAGCTTTATAAATAATTCAGTTTTGCTGACTCATTGGCCAAAAATTAGCCCATTGAATTTTGAACAGTGTGCTTTGGTAAAATAAGTATGCTTAATGTGACCATCCTTTACTGAGATTTACCAGAATGCAAGGGCAAGCATTATTGCTTAGGAACACACAGTGCAGAAGCATTTGATGACCCTCCCTTGGAAACACAAAAATGTAATTACTTTTGTATCTATCTAATTGAAATTATTTCCTAGCTAACTCCCTATTCACCATTTCACTTGCTATTTGCCTAAATCCTTTCCCTTATAATTTAAAGGGAGCATTACAGCATCTAATTTTCAATGTCATTTTTGGAGCAAGACTCTTATTGCTCAACATTTCCTGTCGTTAGTGCGGAAACTAGCTCTTGGCTCTAAGTATAGTACAAACACAAGAGCCTTCCTGTTTTCTCTGCTGTGCCCATTGACCATGGACAATATCTTTATTCCCAAGACTTGTGTATAATACTCAGTATCTTAAGAGGAAGTAGCAAACATCTTATTGAAGAATGTACTCACAGTATGTAAGAATCTATATCCTGACAGCTCCATATCCCTGGGAGTAAATCTCTTCCATTATTCTTACAATTTCTTTATGTACATTTGCCCTGGGGATATTAAAGAAGATTACTGAGGAAAAATATGAGCAGAATGAATATGGGCAGAAGCTATAGCTTCTGAGGTAGTGAGACAGCTGTTAAGAAAGATACATATACCTCAAAGAGTGAATAGGTGATGAGGTTCAGACACAGAAAAGTAAGTCAAAATTCCTACCCTCACGTGCAGGGCCTTGCTTGGCAAAACGAGATTTAGGATATTATAGGAAGAACACTAACAGATTACTGAGGCTTATTTAACTTACTAATAGCAACCATAGTATTGTCCTTTTTTCCACTTAAGAGCTTTCTAATAAAAATTCCATTTAAATTTTGCATTACATTTTGGTTACTATTTGCAACCTTGCTCAGTTGAAGAGGGTATCATGATTCAAAAACAGTTTGGGCAGAACTGAGGTGTAAAGTAACCTGGCTTCTCCTAAAACCTGCAGAGTTCACCTGCAACATCCAAATGCTTTAAATTCTGTAACAATGTTTTCAGGCAAGGCCTGGGAACTTATGTATCAGCAATAGGAAATGGAGTCTAAGAACTCAGTCATGAAGACTGTTTAAATTACCCAACGATTTCATCTAGCAGTAGGGGGCTTTTTTTTTTGTTTTCCCACAGGCCCACATAGAAGGAGTCTTATTGGATCTTCTCCAGCTTGAAGGAAGTGCGGTGGGGGGATTTCTTCAGAGAAAGAAATAATTATTTGGATTATATACTGCAAATAAAAGAAGAGTTTCTTGGGAAATTTGGGCTTTTCCACCTTCACGAGGAGACAGCCCGTTCTCAGGGTTCCCATTCAGCTTGACTGTTGTGTGGCCAGTAGTTAACTTGGCAGACTGCCGAAGATTTTGCTCATTATGCAAATACCAGGAAGGAAATGGAGATTTTCAGAAGGAAAGGAGGATTTGAAAAAGAAAATGGGTATTGTTACTTCTTGTCTGAATCCAGGCATCATTCTGTGGGACAAAAAGGAGGAACACCTCTGAATATCAGCTTTCTATCTGCCAGATTCTAAAGCTTCTTTATACACAGAGTGATAGGGTTTATTAAATAAGGTTCACTGGGGTATTTACGCTTGGCTATGCCAGAAAAATGAAAAAATTAAATAATTAGCAGCTCTTTGTATGCATGATATAAGATGCTGTATTCAAGTGCATCAAATCAGCAAGAGCTGTGGACGGTTCAGAAGCATTGCCAACTGTTTGATAAAATTCTTGTGATATATGTTGTTTTTTCTTACACCTCATTGTTTGAACTTATCCTATTATGTGAGAATGTCAGTTTTTGTTTAAAAACAAATAGGTCTCATCCTTGGAGCTAAAGAGATTAAGTATAAAATATGACATTTAAAAGATCAACCAAAAAATGGCAAATTAAGGAATTATTTTATTCACTGTACTCCTATGGATTATGAAGAAAGAGGCTGGCTCAATATTTTTTAGTACTTGAGTTGACCATCCTGTTCTGTCACAATGCATTACACACATTCAAATACAGTGCACAGAATGGAAGATTCAGAGCCTTTGCCTTTTGCTTGAAGGCAACAGCATGGGTCAGAAAACTGTGTTTTATTTCTTTCCTTTTCATCAAATACAGGGAAACAGGTTATATGACTTTGTTATTTTTCTTCTTAGCACATTTTTTTTCATGCTAAAGCAACATTCACTTGGAATCCCAAGTTTGGAATTGGCTTAGTTTACACTTCAAGAAAGTGTTAAAATGATTTTTTAAAACTGAGGGCTGAAATTTAGCCCTATGCAGATGGCAAACAGAAAGGCTTGTGAATCTCTTGCATACAACCTTATGCAGGTGATACACTAATGAAAATGTTCCAAAGGAAAGGAGTGGTAAAAACTTCCTGTGTCTAATGCAATTCAAAACACTCACAAGAGTGTTTCTTAGTCACTTTGAAGAGGCAGTTTTCAGGGAAGCACTGATACAAAAAAATATACTACATATTATAAGATGAAGTAAGTGAGAAATTTGCCATTGGTTTTGCAGGGACTGTGCTTTCTCTACTTATGCCAGTGGAAAAGCTTTTCTTGTTGCAGCTGGGCAGTATGAAGCAGGTGGTGTTTTTTTTCCTCTTTACATAATAGAAACAGTACACAGACCTCAACTGGTTCAGAAGTTGGATCCCCAGTAACCCACCCCCTCTCTTTACTTCGACTACGTAATTGTGTCTGATTTTCTTAAGGTTTAGGAACTACTAAAGGAAAAAAAGAATAATAGTGACAATACTTACCAAATGTTACAGGTTTGTTCTTTTGCACTAATAATAGGCTCAAGCCTAGAAGTGGAGGTTAAAACAAACTGGTGTTCATTTCATACTAGCTCTTCTAATCCATCAATTACCTAGTTAAGAAACTCTGGTAAAATATGTACTTTATATATTGCCACTGGGTACCTGCCAGTTAACATGGACCATCTGAGTAATAGTTCTCAGAATCACATGAAACAAATTGGTAGAGGCCAAAATTTTGAAACTTTAATAATACCTTGAGATCAGAACTACCTTTGGCCTAACACCATGTACTGTATACTTGTCTTGAGAAGTCATCAGATTTTAATAATCAAATTAATATTAATTTTTCTTGGTGTACTGTCAAACCATGGGCACATTCTTCTCCCAAGTGCAGGCAGTTCATTTAGTTTCCAACAGTGTCCTATTATAGTCACAGAGCTGGATTTTGAGGAGTGATTAGAGGCAGGCACCTGAGCCCCCTGAGTGGAAGTATAGTAGTTTGTGTTAAGCCTGTTTGCCATGCTGCAGCAGCTGAATTAGACATCTTAGAATGGGGTCCAAAAATTACTAGGAGCCTGCCAGGAGGAATCAGAGCTTTGAGCTACTGATAATTAACCTGAAAGAAATACTGAGGATGGTGGCAGAGAGGCAACTCAGAATTCACTGCCTGGAGTGGGCAGGACCCCAGTTTTGTGGTTTCCAGTACTCACCTGGGAAGAGGGAATCTCAAATTGCAGTCCAAGGTCCACGTACTGCTCAATTATTTTATTCAATGTCTGTTTTATTTAAAGTACAGAAAGAGTGATAGACTCCTCCATCACCAGACACCTCATTGACCAAAGCCACCTTAATTTATATTTTACAAAGCAGAGAAGTTTCCAAAGAAAGAATTGAAGAGTATCCTGTCTATTTTACCTCCCTTCTCTTCTCCACAGGATCACACCAAGAATTCAGATGGTCAGGACACTAACAGTGGTCTAGGAGTAATGACACAGTCAAGCATGTTGTGAGCCTCATAACCTGCTTGTGACAGTAGGAATCCCTGTCCCTGTGATTCTCAGAAACTACAAGTTGCTGTGACCTTTTTTGAAGTTATTGTCCCTGTTTTAAGCTATGCCTTCTTAGTGACACTGCATATAGAGGTCTAATTTTTTGGAAAGGAGTAGTAAGGGAAATAGCTAACAAAAAACAAAACAAAACAGACCCAAACTCCTCCCCCTCCCAAAAAAAAAACCCAAAAAAACCCAAACCCAACAATTTGAAAGTTCATGGCCAAGGACTGTTTATAAAGAAAACCCACAAAAGTTCCTTTGAATTATTCTGCCCTCTCAAAGGTGAACCAAAATGATACTCAGAAGTTAAACTGATGTCCTGCTAATACTGAGAAAAAGAAATACAAAGCAATATGCATCCTACAGGACTATACTCTCAGATGTGAAGCAACTAAATTTGAGTCTGTGCAGATACTCATCTGCAGTACCAGCTGCCTTTGCCATGTCAACAACCACCTTAATCTTTTGCACTGAGAAATCTACAAAGCAGCTGCCCTGGCATCTCCAGCAACCACTTAGTGGCTATTCATGCAAACTGCTGCATAGTTTAGATTTGCTAGCAGTAATAAATCATAGAGGCCTTCTATCACTGCCATAGGAAAAAAAAGAAGTTCAGTTTTTCAACATCTACAGCTTCTGTTTTCTACTTTTGCTTTTTACCAAATTTTAATACTAGGCAATAGAATAATCAGGGAATTTTAGGGGCAATTTGGGCTAAATCACATAACTTCTACCAATTACAATGAATCACTCAGTTTTAACAATCTCAGCTTTTGTTTCTAGTAAAGTTCATTTACTGATTCCTGAGTTGAAACGCTTGGAATGCAAAAGCTGAAAGAGAATGTTCAAATTCAAAGAAAACTTGTTTTTCTTGGATTAATAGCAGTTATACAAAATTAAAGTTTCCTACTGAAGCAGTGACAAGATGTCATTAAATATAAGGTCTAAGATACCTGACAACTGCCTTTGAAGTAAAATATTTTCTCTATAAACAAAACAACAATGGCATGAAACACAAAAATTCTCTCTAAATTTCCATAACTATGCATTCCTTTCTGGTTTTAAAAAAATTATCTTCTGTATCTTGTTACAGAAAATTTGAACCTACATTATAGTTGTCAAAAGAAATCTGACTTGGGAGTCTTTGGTGAATTTTTTCCAGCATGCCACGTCTTCAGTGTATCCGTTTTTCAACATATCAGTGATTCAACAAGAATATTTCACTGAAATCTAGCAGAGACTGAAGATGATTAATAGCTGCAAATAAAAATTTGGCTGCCCTTTTAAACCTGGCATATAAACAACAGCTCCCTAATGAAAGGAGAAATTGCTGGATGATAGATGGTGAAGTGACCCTTCTCCCAGGAACCAGTTTTGCCCACTTCTCCTTGGGGAAACGAGCTAGATACTTTCAAAGTCTTGTAGGTGGACTACACAGTTCAGCAAAATTAGCAGCCATCACTGAAGGTAAGGCAATACTGGAATAGCAAAGCTGTTGTGGAGGAAGTGCACTAATGAAGAACGTGTGAAGAAACTGGAATAATGGCAGGTTTTACTATATCCAACTTTAACTAATACACCACCTTTTGCTATGAAGTTCAAGGTATTGAAGTTCAAAGGGTAGGCAGGCATTGGGAAAAGTTGCCCGGGGAAGTGGTGGAATCACCATCCCTGGAAATGCTAAAAAATTGCATGGCTATGATGCTAAGGCACATGGATTAGTGGTGGACTTTGCAGTACTAGGTTAACAGTTGGACTTGAAGATCTTAGAGGTGTTTTCCAACCTTAATGATTCTATGATTCTGTAGGGGTTTTTTTCACAATTTTTAACCACTTTATTTAAACAGAAGTATAGCACTTTACACCATCAAAAAGTTTCTGTACACAAGGCTGCCCAAGAGGTATTTTTAATTTCTCTCCAAAAAATTCAATGAGGAAATATTTTTACATGTGCTTACTAGACTTCTAACACTTTTCCTAAAGCAAAAAGTGTGGATTATTCATTAAAGTACTTTTAATATATTGCAAAATGTTTTTTGCTTACCTAGCTAAATATTAACATTCTATGGTAATTTTTACCTGGTCCTCATACATGGGCATTTTCATTAATCCTTGACCCGGGAATACCAAAACTATTTCTTCTACAGTTAACCTGAATAATTAAGCACCTGAATAGGGCTAGCCTGTGCCTTTGAGAAAGAAAAGCTATATTGTGTTTCTAGAGTTCTTTTCTGTGGCAGATACTTGACCAGGTTTACTACTATTATTGTCTGCATGAGCTCCACTCCTTGGCTTCAGCATAGGAAGAGTAGGAAAGAGAGATCTATGATGTTGCCCAAGGAGTACTGAGTAACCCCCAAAGATCAACAGCAGACAGCACACAACCACATGCCAGCACATGAAGCCCTGGTACCAAACTACAAGCTCTCTGACTTGGATTTCTGGGCACCAGTCAGAAGAGATAGTGATCAACATACCTGCAATGCTTCTTTTGCAGTGACTCTCATATGTCTATATGCATATACATACATGCTCATATAAATGCATATGCACATATGTATCCACACATGTATGTGTGTGTGTCTATATAAATATATATGTATACTCTTTTCTTTCCTAGAAACAGAACCTGAAAGGACAATGTGTATTAGGATTATGATTGTTGCAACAAGTATATTATAAAGGACCTCAAGGGTCAGATCTCATCCTTTGCTATTTACTAGATCACACACTTTTTCCATTAGCTTGTGTAGTACCTGGTGCAGCTGTGCTCTGGGTTTTTTTGAGCAGCTTGAAGGAGTGCAAACAATTTAGAACAAACAATTTAGAACAACTAATATATTTGGAGTAAGATCTTTATATTTCAATTGATCTCTAGTAACTTGGGGGGTTTACTGTTACCTTTCTACCCTACCATTGTTGGTAACCTAATCTTTTTCCCTTGCTCTTCACAGGTCTTTAAAGGAGAACTGACTGGGGACTTTTTTTAGGAGCATACCCTTAGGAATAATCAGCTATTGCAGGCAGACTGTTTTAAAAATTCAAGTTTGTAAAGCAAAATATACGCAGGTATTTACCCCCCAAAATGCCAAAGCAATGGAAAGGATTCAAAAAGGTTTATTTCAGAGGTAAAGATGCTGATAACTTACAAAACCTCAGAGTGTTGCCAGACAGCACTGGGCCCCAGGGAAAGGCAGTTCCCGTGGTTTTCCAGGGCTTTTTATCTTTCTCTGTCCTTCCCTGCTCTCTCAGAAGGTTGTGAACATTATCTCTCCTGCACAGCAGAAAGAGAGAGCTCAGTTGCTCACAACCCTTTCTGAAACTTTCTCTGGAATGCAGAAGGGAAATGAAAAAGACTATCTGACCCTCTTAAGAGAGGCAATTTGCAGGCAGGAAAGGTTTCCTAAGAGAAAAACGAATTCTAGCTTCACATTACAAGTTCTTCCAAAAAGGGTACCTATTCCTACAAAGTTTTACAAAAGAAACAATGATAGTTCACTTTTTATTGCAAGACTTAATTCAAGTTCCTTCTCCATATGTCTGCTCTCAAACATCAGGATACAAGAGTTCTTTGGGAGCTTAAGAGGTTGCAACAAGTTCCGCCATTTTATTCCAATTGAAGATTCATCCATAAAATTAGAAGATTGAACAGACTGGAGTGGATGCCGTTGCTGCAGCTTGAGCTAATGGAATCTACTACTCAGTTTTGAGAAAGCATTACTGGATGGTGGAGGGAGGAGAGGGAAAGGGAAGGGAAGGCAAGGCAAGGCAAGGCAAGGCAAGGCTATTTTCTTATTCTTTTAAAAGAAACTTCACCGTTAAAAACTGCAATTTCCAAACTCCCAGCTGACTGTCCCTCTGAATTCATGCTCCCAGGATCACCACTGTGGTTCAGAAAAAGCTCAGGGTGCCAGAACTGCAGCCATAGTGCAATGCCTGCCTTGTACAGGAGCATCAGGCTAGACAGTATGGACCGCCTGCAGGAGTGGCTCATACTCTGCTGCACAGCACATCTCCATGCCTTTCCAAAGCAGGTTTGAGGCTTAAGTTTTCACTACAATGCAACAGCAGCCCTTTCCATAAAAAGATGAAGCAAGTTCTTTCCCTGTGTGCTGGTTTTGGCTGGGGTGGAGTTAATGTTCTTCACAGTGGCTGGTATGGGGTTATGTTTTGGATTTGTGCTGAACAGAGGGTTGATATAATATAGACAGGTTTTTGTTATTGCTGTGCAGGGCTTACACAGAGCTGAGGCCTTTTCTGCTTTTTGTATGGTCACGCTGGTGAAGAGGGCTGGAGGTGCATGGGAAATTGGGAGGAGGCACAGTTGGGACAGGTGACCCAAACTAACCCAAGGGATATTCCAGACCGTCTGGCATCATGCTCAGTATATAAAGAAGGGGGAAGAAGGAGATGTTTGGTGGCATCGTAATGCGTGATGGAGCCTTGCTCTCCTGGGGATGGCCGAACACCTGCCTGCACATGGGAAGTAATGAAAGAATTCCATGTTTTACTTTGCTTTCACGTGTGGCTTTTGCTTTCCCTATTAAACAGTATTTATCTCAATGCATGAGGTTTTTGGCTTTTATTCTTTCAATTCTCTCCTCCATCGTGTTGGTAGGAGAGTGGGTGAGCTGCTGCATGGTGCTTGGTTGCTGTCCGGGGCTAAACCACGACATCCTGGCATAATAACTTCTGGTAACCCATTAGTTGCAGTTCAGACTCTTTCCCAAGTCTTCTGAATTTCTGCTGAAAGCTTTCCCTCAGTTTACAGTGGGAGTTCTTTTCCTCGGGCATTGGCACTGGACACAGGGCCATTCAGCATAATTAAGGGTGCTCTTGGCACTGCTGGCCCAGTAGGGTTTTTTTCTGTCACCCAAAGCCCCAGAGACCTAAGGGAAATTATAAACCCACATTGCAGGCCAACAAAAAGTTCCTTGCAGTATCAGTGAGGTTCCCATTTTGAATTATTTTTTATTATGGGTTTCTCAAACAAGGGACTATTTAAAATAAAATTAAATTAGAAATTTAATTTGAAAATTTAACTTATATTGTCACTGACATAAACATTGTTCCCAAAAGAGTTGTTTTCCTACTTGCATTTTAGTCATGCTTTTCCCTCTGTTAAAAAAAAAAAAATTACATGTGCTTTAAAACCTTACATGCACAAACCCATGAATTTGACTGCAAGCACAAAAATTCGTTTCACAATAAGCAATAACATCAGTAAACTACAACATTAATCACATAAAATTTATCCTCCATTTAAAAAGGCACAAATCTTTCAGTTTAATACTTGGTCTGGAAAACTGTAATGCTGAAAAGCTATGAAGGTCAGCAACTGGAACTGGTTGAAAAATTTTAATCAAATTTTCTGCCAGACAAAACATTTTGAAAAGATAAGCTATTTTTTTGGAGGGAATTCACAACTATTTTAATTAAGCATATACATTTGATCCTTTGCTTTGGAAAAAAATATTAAATCACTGTTTATATGATGCTCTGTTGCAAAACGTATTTTACTTTTATTTTTCTCCTGTATTTACACAGTGATAATGTATGGTGCTATGACAAGCCATTTGCCTGTTATTTTCCATTTAAATTACAACATATAGAACTGATTAGTTACAACACAAACAACGAAAATTCTCATATAATAAAATAAGCAAAGGTTTTAGTACTGAGTAGAATGTGTTCTTTCAAAAGTAAGAGTACTACAAAATAAATAGAATCAATTGAATACTAAAACATGCTGTTTGACATCTGCAATATGCCATGGCTTAATATACATTATATATAACCAACAGATTAATAGAAATTAAAATTGTATTTTTGTATTTCAAAGATCTTTTCTAAACAGAAACATTATAAAGAATATTTCTTCACCAAGATTTCCTTTTTGCAAGAAATATTCTAACTGAAACACAGAAGAAAACAATTTCTAAATGTTTTCATAAAACAAAAGTCCAAGTTTGATCTCTTCTATAAAAAGACACACAGTAATTCTGGATGGTCCAACCTTTACAATGAGTGAAGTGGATGTTAATTTGAAGACTCTCCCTATGCAGAGAAACACCTCCCAAATGATGATGCCAGGTCTGGCCTTGAAACTCTCTGCTGGGTAAAGACATTTAATCCAAATGTGCCTTCAGAACTGAGCCCCAATTAATAACTAGTGATGATAAGCAGGAGACATACTTTCAGAGAGGATGTCAAGAATAAAAAGGGTCAAAGGCAAGATGTAGAAGTGTGGGATCCTTTCCCACAGACCTTGGTCTGACTTTTTTTCCTACTGGTTTGTGTACAGCCAGGACTGCTCATTACACGAGCAGATATTGTAAGACCACATAATTGTCTCCAGTTTTTCTGATCATCAAAGTGACTCCCAAGACTGGAGTAAGTCTGTTTCTTGCAATGACTTCAAGATGCTGTAATTCCATTACATTTGATGCTTCGTAATGATTTTAAAAAGCAAAATCAGGCTTCCTGAATAATCACAAGTGTAATTTTTGGTGAAGATTCAGCATTTAGAAGAAACTGAATTTTCGCTGGCATGCAAAGGCAACCTGACTGCTGTGCATAAAACCCTACTAATTTGATTATGACGTTTTTGCTTCCTGGTTGCTGTTGTGATCTTAACTGTCCATCTCTCACTTTAGTTCTGAATTTCAGGCAAAATTCATTAATTTTGTCTGTCTGAGGCCTTGATCCTCTGCTCAACCTCAGGTTATTTTGTTCAAAAGACTACATTTCTTCACTGGCATTGTTCGGCTGAATTTTATCTTATAATCCCCAGCAATGTCCAATGATTTGGGAACCATGAGACTTTCCTTTTAGCAGAAATCAAGTTCATTTAATGCTTGCCACAAAGGAAATTCAAAAGTTCTGTGGAATCTCTTTCCTAACTTACCTGTATATCCATAGCTTTATACCTGGAATCAGCAGTCTGTCCCCACATATTAAACTCTGCATGCTACCAAAAAGTTTACCTGTATTAATTCAATCTTATATTTCATTTTCGTGTCCCCGAACTGATCTGTTTTCATAGCATTGCATTGGTTTGTGTTGTTATATGGACTACAATTAGGTTGATTTCCCTGGAGGTTTTAGAATATCCTTATCACAACAATCAGAGAAGCCTCATCCCATCCGTTTGTCTCTATCTACGTTACAGTTCCCATCCCTTGAGTCACCATCAGAACTACTTAACCTTTACTTCTGGCAACTCCCATCCGCTTCTCAGTTCACACATGTAATTGAGCTGATGACCTACTTTGCACTCCTCAGGGGTTTGGATTTTTCTTTTTTGTCTTTTGTGTCTTGTTGAAGTAGAATTTAATTGTACAAGACTGTAATTGGTGCCTGCCTTTTGTTCTTCCTACACCTCTTTATCATCCTTGGAGTCACATGTCTTCAGGTTATTATTGTTTTACCAATTTTCACAAAACTTGTCTGTGGTTTATTTGCTGTGTCTTTCCCAAGGCTCATTTACTTGAGTCTAAATTTCCTGGTAGAATAGCAAGTATATGCTCTGTCCATTGAATTTTTCCTCACATCTTTTAGAAATAACACCTCTGTATTTTTGATAACCCTGGAGTTTGCAGAAGAGTTCTCAATTACTTTCTTGCGGATTTTTTTCCGAAAGTTTGAAAATGCTTAATTTTTCTTTATCTCTTAATAAATGAAACCCTCCCCAACTTCTCTACCAGAGACTCATAGTTGTACTAGTTCAAAATATCACAATGGCAAGCTACATATAACTAAAATGCACTTTTTTGATCCTTGAGGACCTCGCTGAATGAATGCCTTAGGCAGCCTATAAACAGTAAGAACTAAAGGCTCTAAAAAAGTAGCTTCCAGAAAGATCTGCACTGACAAGATGTTTCTCTATTAGACGTAAATATAAATTTGCAGCTGCTTTCAAGGTTTCCCAATGTTTCTGCTCCATGCTGGAACGGAAACAAAATATTTCAAAAGTTTGGCAAGAATTATGTTGTCAAGTTGGTCATTTTTAGAATGAAAATTGTAATGTTATAAATTTTGAAAATTTGCTATTTGGAATTTGTAAGTCAGAAATTCCAAGAGGTTCATAGGAAGATAAAAAGATGAGATGCTTGTGTGCTACCTTTTTTTTTTTTAAATAGAACTAACATGTTTTACCTTGGACTACATACCATTCTGAGAAAAAATATAAAAAAATTTAATATTGGTATGTGAATTAAATACCTGTGTCAATATTCCTTCAAAGATTGCTGTTGATTATTACAAAGCAATGTTGCCTTTATTTGGAAGATAAAATGTCCAAGACTTCATAATTCCTGATGGAAAGTGCTTGGACGGATAGTTTTAAAACTGTGATACATAGACCCCACCATTATGTACTAATTTTCAGGTGGGGCTAAACATCGATTAAGCAAATCCAGTTCATCTGTGACATTTTAAAAGCCCTGCCTTTATTTTTTTAACTGCTACAAAACTCTATGCAAATTGATATCTATCCAAGTTTTAGGTAAGAAAAAAAGAAATTTACTTGCTAAATTCTGAATGTTATGCCCAGATTTGATGGTAACAACTGGATTAGAAATATTGGCAGTGTTTGGATTTTTTAAATGTGAATCTTTACAGACTGAGGTATTGCTCCCATAAAATATATCAGCCCCTCCAGATATTGAAGGAAAATGGCTAACTACAACTCTCTCGTTTAAAAGGTTTCTGTTCGTCATATCAAAAGATGTCAAAATTGCTTGTTTTTATAAATAGCTGACATCACATATAAGTACTTAATAGACCTAAGTTGATGTCATCTACCTTTTTCATACTCCTAAAAAGGCAATAACTAGTCTCCTGCAACAGTATGCAATCTAATGAAACCCTCCACTATGCTACCTTAATTACTTAGTAATTACTATTTCTTTAGCAGAAATAGAGTTACAAAATATTTTGCACAAGTCAGCGCTGCAGACCATGCTTTTTTCCACTAAAACTTAAATTATTAGGAAAATTGTCACAACAGTCTCAACAGTGTAGAATTTTTATTTTGCTATGGTTTTGGGAGATCAAAAGAAATTTGCCACTGCCTTGTGCTTCAAGCCTACAGGTACAAGTGCAGAGCACAGGAAATGAAAATGTATTCCACTTTCATTTTATTCACAAAATGAAGGATTAAACACAGTGGATTCCTACTTAAATGTACATGAAGTTACAGTGCACGAAGAATTGGAAACTCTATTCTGCCTTAGAGAAACCTAATAAAATAAATGGATGATTATGACTGCTTCTGCTTATTTACAGTTTTAAGAGAAATATGACTTCTAAAGCTATTTTACTGAAGACTATAACATGCATTTTTTCTATTATTTTTATTTTTTAAAACAGAATATTTTCAAATATGGAAACAAATTTCCATAAAACAATACCTCATGTGTCTTTATCCCATTTGTCAATGTACAGTCTTAACTTAGACATTATTCTTTCTTCTTTTCTATTTTTTTGTTTGTTCTGTTCAGTTATATCTGTCATTTTTTTCTACTGAAATAAAGTTAAATTGCTTTTTTTCAAAATGGCAGTTGTGCCACTTGACTTACCTAAATGGCTTGAAATAAGCCAGATTTAGAGTAAATGATGCCTTTTTAACTGGAGTAGGTAGTGTTATTGCCAAAAGAGGTGTGGGATCCAGTGATGAAATTAGGAAGAGGGTAATTCTTCGTGACATTTTCTGAAAGTTATTTTCAGCTTTTCCTGAGAGATAAAATTTCAGTTAAAAACATGAGAATGAAAGAAATGACTGTTTTTAAAGCTCTAACTACAGTTGTGTAGAAAAAAATGAATAATCATTGCATTGGCTGTTTGAAGAACTCATCGTTAAGGTAGCCAAGAACAAGAAAGCAGATTTCATGCAAGACAGTAAATTGCTTAAAGGTAACATTTAATGAGCTTGTAGCTTCGTTGGTGTATTTTTTAAATACATTCTTTTGCTAAGAACTATAGAGAGTAATTTTGGACAAATATGCTCCTTTTTGTGATATAACACAATGTCCTCCTTCTAGCTGATGAGTCCACCAATGCTTGCTTAGTTAATAATGACCACAGTTCTCTAACAGGGGATTTGTGAGTGAGCAGTCATTTGTACATATAGATGTTCCATATGTAGCTTACTCCAAATATATATCCATGGGCTTCCCAGAATCAAAAGGGTACAGTGTCTGTCTGGGTAGGTCTGTAAGACAGGGCCAGCATGCATAGCATGAGTAAGGTATTATTGCACTAAGAATTTGAAGTACTTTTCACTTACCTGGGGCATCAAAGATGAGCTAGCTACATGCTTGTTTAAGTTCCAAGGTTTTGCACAACAGTGCCTTTTGTTTACATTTTTTCTCTCATATCCCCCAGGGTGCCAACACCTTTCCTACCTGAGGCAGAAGCCCATTCTTTATCTGCTGCTTTCTCACCCTTCACACACAAGCCCAAGTTTGCATTTTTCTCTGTGTTGCCCAGTTGCCTTGGAGAAGGGCAAACAGCAGCAACAACAACCAATAAAGCAAAAAAACCAACCCACAACACCCTCCAAAACCCCCCAAACCAAACCAAAGACAAACAAAAAAGCCTCCCAAAAGATCTTCCGGCAGCCCCTTCCTCTCGCTTTAAAGCTCCAGGCAGCATTCCAGCCTCCAGTGTCCACCCCAAGAACTGTTCTCACCCTGCTCCGCTCTGCTCTCCACCACGGGTGTTGCACTGACTTGCAGGCTGCGCTCCTCATGGTGGGGTTATGGTTATCTCTTTGACAGAGATCCCTCTGCTCACTCTTCTTATGATGTCAAACCAGCAAATTACTGACATCAGGAGGATCAGATGGAGAATAAGTTTTCTGACATTTTATTGTGTTTTCCAGGGCAGGAAAAAAATGCCACGTTTTCTGAATGGTCCTTGGCTGAAGACAAAGCGTGTAGCAGTTTCAGGGAGTGTCTATTAGAGCACATTACAACCTCCACAACTTGCCTTGGCATGCATAAAAGTGCATAGTGGAAGCTGTATGTATTGTTTTGAAAGGTGCTTTTTTTTTTGATGCACAGGCCTGAATTTCAATATGTTACTTTATAGTCTCTTGGGGTACAGTTATTAGGACACATGGAAACAGGTAGCCTAATTTGAGACTGGATATTCATGGTAATCCAATTTTATTACAGTGTTTTCTGATTTGTTTGGTAGACTAAAGACCACAGAGGCTTTATAAAAATTCTTTCAAAGCATTTTTTGGAGGCCTGCACTGCTTTGAATTGCATGAAAAACACCAGTAATAAGGACACACAGACTAATTTTTCTCAGCTTCTGATAAAAACTGACTCAAAATAAGCAGTGTTTTGCCCCTCAGTTTTACCTGTCCAGATAAAGAATTCCTAGGACTTGAGGCATTCTACCATAAAGCAGACCTGTTCTCATATACTAGTTCTCAACAGATTCCCTGTCTGGCTCAGAGAGGTGCTATTTTTACCCATAAAAGTTAAAATTAGTTAAAAGCATTTATGAGTGCCTAAACTGTGTTGAGAGGACCTATGGAAATCTCAAGAGGATTTTGTCAGCACAGTTCTCTCATGGTCTGCTTGGGGACCTTACAGAGCCTCCTTTGACTGTGTCTGTGCCAATTCTTGGCAGCTACCTCTTGCTCAAGGTCTTTGCTGCTGTTTGCTCTGCTTAAGTACAAGGAGAATGAGAGAGGCAAGATGGTATAGGAAAGAGTGGGAGAGGTTGCTGTGGAATGAAGAGAACTGCCAGGACACAGGAGCTGTAGGGTCTGGATATTATATTTGGTCTGGTACCAAACAGGCCTTGAAGGCTTTGTCCATAGCTACTTGAATATCACTGACTTATTGAAGTTCTTCACTTTTAATGCTCTCTTTCACATGGATTCCTTTTTCAACTATGGGACAATATTGTCATTTTGCTCTCCGAGAAGAGTGAATTTGAAATGCCAGATTAAGATCTGCTTATTCAGCTCTTACATAGTTTTGAATAAAGTGTTCCTGCAAAACAAATGCATGTAACACTTTCCTATCATACATCTAATTAACTTGCTAAAATACTCTGTCTAGGTATATTGCTCCAGCATATGATACACTCAACAATTTGGTTAATTTGATTACATATTGGGAACACTGAAGAACAATTTGCCACAAACTTAGCAATTTTAAGCGCCTATTTGTCAAGAAGAGAGGGATACTTTTTACATTTGCTTTAGTCTTAGAAATTGTACTATTCACATACCAGATGAGCACCATTGGCACAAGTCCAGCTGCCAGATACACTATAAATGCTTCAGAACCTTCAGGACAGTATCGTTAGGATATCTTGGTTAGCAATGATGAGCATGTGAAGACATGCTTATGTGAAGGTTTGTCTGTATTTCTGCTGTATGTGTGAACTCATAGTCATCCTTTTTAAAAATATCAGACTGTTAATTTTTTTTTGCTTGCAACATGAAGACATCTGTGTTCTGTTTAATTTCCTTTCCAAGAGTTTCCATATTTTTAAAGAAGAACTGACAATGAGACTGTGGCTCCATGACCTTTAGTACAGGATCTACGTACTTCTGCCATCTGTGGCAGTGCAAGGTTAACTGAGATGTTGTGTGAACCCCCAATTATGTTCTTCCCAAAGGGACTAATGTCCCATATTTCATATTGTCCCATATTGTCCTCACTTTAGTTCATTTATTTTGCTTCCTACTTATATTTATACATAGGAATGTTAATCCTTGGGGGATGATTCCAAAGGTAGATGGCTTTCTGGTTTTAAAAGATGACTGGGAGCTGCAACTGTGCCTGGCAAATAAAAATTTACAATGTGGAGAAGGCAGGTGACTGGAGATGACAAGATGTGTAAACATACTCCTTGGGGTGGTGATTTGGTCAACTGAAGATGATCATACTTTGCAGACTGACATTCTGTTGTGTCATGAGAAATCAATTCATCCCATTTCCAGTCAGAGTAAGTTCCACTTCAAACCAAGGGACCCCCAAACAAGCACAGACCAATACTTTTATTGCCCATGATATTTGTGGATGCAGTGGAGTCATGGACTTGCACAGTTATAACACAAATGGGGTACTAATTTGCCTTTCCCATGTTTAATTCTTTAATCCCTAATGCAACAGTTGAGATTAGAAGCATGATTCATCCTAATCTGTTTTCTGGAAGTTGCCAGGGAGATGGACAAAGGTCATTTCCCTTTTCATTAAAACCTCTTTGGAGTAGCATGATCAGTGCCAACATCTGCATTCTGAAAACTGCTACCATCCAGTCCAAGTATGAGTTTGGAAGATGCATCACATTCTCAGAGAATAGAGGTATATGGAGACAGTCCTACTGGTATGATGAGGTTGGCTTGTGTGTCAGCCTTTTAGGGTGAATTTGAGAAAGATAGACCCACAAACTGGAGCAGTTTCCAACAATTCAAGAATTGTGTGTACCCATAAAATTACTACCTATTTTCTGACTTTGGCCCATTCAGATGCAGTGGTCTGATCATTGTCCTCAATATCAAGTCTTCAATATGTAAAATGTATGAGTGTGGGGAACTTCAAGATAAACAAGGCCACTTTGCTGTAGCTACGTTTGATGATAATGGCTTGTCATTGTTTGCTTCAGATGTACATAGTCTATGTTTGGTGACATTCAAATTAATAAGAGATGAACTGTGCCCTAAAGCGACTGCAATCCAACCCTTGTTAAATTAAAATCCTTACTGCAAATGTTGGGCTCAGACTCTTTAGTTGCAGAGCAGCTTGAAGAGGAGGTGAAGCCTTAGCAAGGGAAGATATTAAGACTTGTAGGGTACCACCGGATTTCCTTGTCAGCCAGGTCACAGAAGGACATAAGGAGTCAGAGGAAGAATCCCAAGCTGTGTTTAAGGACAGATTCTCTACTGTATCTATTTTGCTCTGTGCACAACTGAAAAACATTTGCTAAGCAGTGAGAAAGGTGGCTTTAAGCAACTTAAGTCCATCCCTCTAATCCTGGGCCAGCTGGGGACTGTTTAGCTGTCTGTATAATTCAAAGAAGCCTAAGGCTGTGCTTTCTGCCCTGTGCTGACATGTCTTCTTCAGAGAAGGTGGAGAGAGCAGGTGGTAGGGAGGAGGCATAGCCCTGCTTGAATTCTCCTCTGTCTGGAACAGCAGAGCTGCAGGGCAGCTCTCTGCCTGTTTTTTTGCTGTTGAGGCAAATGTTGCACTAAGTGTTGAGCCTGCTCTGTGTGGAGCCGTCAGTTAACTTCAGAGATCTATTTATTTATTTTAGCATAAAACATTCTTGAGGGCTTCTGATCTAGATGGGTCATGAGTCAACAAATGCTTTATTTATTCTAGTATCTATGTTGCTGCCCTGGGCTTGTTTCTGATCTTAGGTGCTTTAAGTGGAGTTTCGATAGCTGGGCAGCTTTCAAAATTGGCAACTCAGACAAAAGAAGACTAATGAAGGCAGCACACTCATTCAGCGTAATTGCCTGACATCTGTAGCAGTTAATTGTTGCAGCTGAGAAGTAAGTGAATCTCTGTTTTATGACTATACAGAGATCAGCAGTATTACAAAGCAGGGTCTGTTTCACATACTGGCCAAGGAACAAGCACAAATTGATTTTCATTTGCACTGTAAATAATCTTGCACTGCTCTCCATACCTCTTGTAACACAAGGAGCTGGGCTCAGCTCAAGATGATTTCAACTTTTCTTTCTCCAACTACATAGGTTTAAAGTGCAAAGAATGACTAACCCATCGAAAGGACTTTGCTTTAGTGTCTGACCAGAGACTCAACTCGGACCAACCATAGTAACAAAGTTTATTTATAAAATAAATTTTGTTGAAAAAGTTCAGTGATGTCTTAGTAAGTCAAGCAGAAAAGGCTTACAATTTGTTAACAGACCCTTGTAGGAAGAGGAGAACTGAGACAGTTGCCCTTTTCTCTGCTATTTTAAATCATCAGTTGCACACAGAACAAAACAATGTGCTTTTTACTTAGGCTAAACTTCACTTCCATTATCACTGTAAAGTCAGCCATGCTACTGGGGCTTAAATGGAGCAGTCTTAGCCATTGAAATCAATGGGAGTCTGTTCATGGGCGCAAGTAGGCTTGAGTTTGAAGGAGAATCAGGCACCATGTCTATTATTCTCCCTCTCTAAATATAGGACCTCCTATTGCTCAGAAGCTATGTGATGTGCTCACATAGACTGGGCAACCTTCCAATCTGATGTCATCACATGGGACATCCTGCCTGCCACAGTGGGGTCCTTGTCCAGCCAGCTGGCCCTGCCATTCCCCTGCTTGTGTATCCTCCTGGAAGCAGGGAGCAGCTTTTGCTATCATATTCAGGATCACTTCTCATGGTTTTGCCTTCCCTTCCTGAAACAAGAATATTCTGAGGGACATTGGACTGTACTGGAAACCACTGGAATTGCTGAGAACAAAGGCAGTCTGTTAGCTTCCCCCAGCCCAGATGTCAGGGCGAGTTCATTATAAACTCCCTACCCCCCTCATAGAAATTCCTGTCAGGAAGAGAGGTTGGAAAGGGGCCCAAGCAGTTCCTCCAAAGACTATTCACAGATTGGCGGTCCCAAGTGTTCACTACTTATAAATTAAGCCTATGAAACCATGCAGTTACTAAAAATAACCCATCTGGGCGTCTCTCTATTTGTTTTTCATTTCGAGGGGCATGGCAGGTATGTGTTGCATTACAATTTTTTCAGCTAAGCAGTCATTTTACCCAAGAGAAAATAATACAAGTTCCTTCATAATAACTTGACTCCAGAAGCTGGGATCCTAAGGAGAAACACTATTCCAGTTAGGTTTCTCAGAGAGCTGTGAAAATTGATTGCCATAACCATGGCTAGTGCTTCAGTATAGCCTCCCTTTGCCAGGCAGTCAACTTGTACTGATACTGCTAATCAGAAAACAGTAACAGAAAATGATTGACTGTTCTTTATTAGCTAAAGTCTTGCATGTATGAGAGTAGAAAACATACTTAAAGCACCACTAAATAGTTCACTTTTTACAGGAGCTGCTCTTCAATCCAATCAGAAGCTTAAAATATAAGATTCAAAAAGCCATCTGGAGAAGTATCCAGATGGACAATGTCATATGTACGGGATGTGTGTACGTGGACTTACAAAAACTCAATTGACATTACTTTTAAAATTTGAATATGCTTTTTCATTTCTTTTTTTTTCCTTTTTTTTTTTCTTTTTTTTTTCTGGCAGTATTCTTATAACACGTATTTTAAAACAAGGTAACCAACTATTCTTAAGTCAGAAACTTTCATGTCTGACAAAATGTATATAGACCCTAAAGATGAAATCTTTGATCCTGCATTTATCCTCAATTTTCTGTATCCCAGATATCCCGTATTTATCATAAATGCCTTTTATGCACTGGAATGGGATCTTTTCTTGTGCCTTTTGTTAACAGTCGGAGAGGAGAATTCAGGGAACGAATTACCTACTACTACTTTAGGTATGCTGAGAATAGGAGGAATTTTCCTTCCATGACTTAAATTCAATAAGATCTATCATCTTACTGTTGTTTCATTTGAGAAAACTCAATGAACAAACACAGGCTTTAGCAACCTCTAGTGTTTCGAGTGCATGCTGTGATCTCAGTTTGCTTCAGAAGGATATTGTGGTTGTGGTGAATCCCTGTAGGCAACCATCTGAGCTACCCAAACAATGCAGAAAAGTGAGAATAAAACAGCAAAATTGTGGGGAAGATGCCAGTGTATTGTAGAGGAAGCTGTGTAATGAAATAAGCAAAACATGGAAGAAACAAGAGGTGGCATACTTTCAGATGTGAAGAGTTGCTAAACCAAGCAATTCTTACTAATGTGTGGCAAAAGATGAGCATATTTTGAGGGTAGATATGGCAAAAATTGGTCTTAAAAGTCCTCATTGCAGCATGGCTAAGAAGAAGAGAGAAAAATACTAGGGTGAGGTGTGGAATCTTTACTGAGAGAGGTTTATTGGCCTAGGAGAATAAAAAAACAACAAAATAGTAGAAAAGAACCTATGTGCTTGTCACTTTCATCCAGGGGTGTACTGAGGAGAAGCTGTCAATATTGAAAATGTCCTTAGGGATGATGGGTTTTGGTCAGCAGTCAGGCCACTGGCAGAGTGCCACAAAGCAAATGATTGCGAAAAAACTCTCCAAATGGTAGATTCTACTTTGCTGAATCAGCAATACAATTTATGCAATATATTAGCTGATTTTAATGCGTACATACCATCGGTAGTGAGAGAGCTCAATATCAACAGATTTGGGGAATGCTCTATTCTGACCTATACTTTGTTACTCTTTAAGACCACCTTCTATTCCATGGGCACTGACCCTTCACCACGTAGCATTGTTGCCATCCTCTTGCATTTTCATAGGTCCAAAAGAGGGTAAAAATGTTTCTCATGCATAGTACAAGTCGGCTTTCAGAGCTTTTCATTCTCACTTTTGTTCCTGCCAGCACTCTTCTTCATTTTTTGTCTTCACTTCTTTCCTCTCATGCCTTTTTTTTTTTCCACACAGTCTGTGCATTAATCATTGTATACAGGAGGTCTGAGAGAGTATGATTTGATCACTCAAGGTGAGAACAGACAATCTTACCTGAACACTTTGTCTACAAGGATCTTGACATCCTCGTAAATTAAAAGCAGCTTTCACCCCTTAACAGTTGTGGCTGACAATAATCACTCCACAGGATGTACACACCCAATCAATCAATTCTTCAGCTTGATGACAAAAATGCAAGGTACAGTAATTTACTGTTTAAATATTGTGAAATGAGCTGGTAGTTTCAGCAACTTCTAGTCAGCAGGTCTTGTATCACACACATGAACAAAATGTCACAATTGCTTCTAATTGGCAACCTTGTTGAAAATCTCAGGAATGGCTCCAGGTAACACGGGCAGGGGAACTTGACTGTTATCACAAGAATGTGATATATTGGTAGGGACATGTGGAAAGCTGCCAGTTCTGTCATCAATGCTAGTCTTCACCCGTGCTTAAAAATCTCCAATCTCCAAAATAAATAGTGGGTCAGTGAGAGAAGAATGCAAAAAAGAGGAGAGAAAAAAGGTTGAATAAGTTCCTGTGCCTTTAAATCTTAAGTATAAAATTCATTCATATACTTGAGCATTGCTTGTTTTTAGCAGAACACAGTATGCAGTGTGTATGAAATTTTAAAGCTTGAGTGCCAAGCTGGAACAGTGTGCATATATGTACACGTATGTATATATATATATATTTGCTAAGTCTTTAGGGGCAATGAGTACTGAATGCTTCTAGAAATCAAGTTATTTACTTGACCACATCTGAAAATATCAGCCAGCAATGACAGCATTCCAGTTTTGGCAGTTAACCACATCACTAGCTTCAGGTGGGAATCCAAGATCTGCTTCAAAGGTCGTTAAGTCTTTGAATTTTGGATCAGGCCTCAGTTAGTCCCAGGGAATCTCACCTGATACAGCACCTTCTTCTGCCACACTCAGCATTTAAATTAAACTAGCTTAAACTTGCTTAGGCTGGGTAAGAATCCCTAAGCCTTGCATTCACTCACTGATACAGATCTTACATGCACTTATATGTTGCCTGTCAATTTGGCCATTGAGTCAAAAGTAGATGCTATCTGCTTTACTCTCCTGCCTTCTGGGACACAGAAAAGACTCTAACAGAAAAGCAACATAAGGGAGCAAGAAAGTTAACCTAGTGGGGAACTCTCAGAGAACGAAACCAGACAAACTTGTCTTTCCAGAAAATGCAGTATTTATATATTTTTTTATTATTTATTTTTTAAGCCTAGCACCTTCTAACGTCTCCTCAGATTGAAAGTGGGGAAGACAGGTGATAATTTTTGAATAGCTTAGGAAATGTCTGGTGATGCTATCAATAAGCTTTCATGGCTGTTATACAGCAAGACTGAAATGATCACATAGACTCTACATATTTTTTATAACATACTGAAATAGTTTTCATTTCCTCCCAGCATGAAGAAGGGAGGGAAGGTGGGGGAAAGGAGAGGAGGGAGTGCTGACTCAGGGCTATTTTCTCCAGCAGTAGAATATGACTCTCTGAAGACTTACTTTAATATGCTCCCATGGCATAGAAGGTTCTTTGTTTATTGTTTCATTTGCATATGGATTACCCTAAAAGTAAAGTATTACGGAATTTCAACACAAAATCATAGCTAGGAAAGTCCAAAGGAATTATAATTTCTTTTCAAGATGCATGGCAACATGCTGAGTTATTTATTCACACAGATTGTCTGTGATTTTATTGCATTGTTATGCACTCTGAAGTGAGGACATAAATAGTGGCACAGAGAACATTAAATCATTATAATTCTACATCTAAACAGGCTGTGGAACAAGTGTGATATTTTGACCTGTCTTGACCTTAATAAATTGTCTCACTGCGAATTACATAAAGTCATCTGGCCTCATCTCTTTTGGAAATCAGTATTCCAGAAACTGAAAAAAAAATTGGTGAAATTGGTAGCTTTGCAGAATCTTAACCACTTTTAAGCAAAAATATCACTGCTTTTGTTTATTTCAACATTTAGGCTTACTTCTAAAATTAGAGAAATTTGATTTAAAACAAATGTCTGTCATCTATGATGGATTATACCTTCTTTTCACTGTTCCTGTAAGTCAAACTGTGCTGGCATGAAGTTCAAAGATAAAGCTCATGTGGCAAGTTACAGTTACAAGACTGGAGTCCATGTCTTAAAAATTAGAATTAAAAAATCCCACTTCAAAACAGAAAACACAAGATGACTTAGAAGATCCAGAGCATTGCAATGAAACTAACTGAGAGTACCTGGCAACTATTTTTCTTATTTTTCAGACAAGTGCTTGGGGACAGGATAATAATTTGTCACAGCAATGGAATCACACAGAATATCTCTTTCTTCTCATATATACAGTACTGCTTTGCACATAATATATTTATTGTAGAGGTCTACCTCAAAATCAGTAGCAGGACAGGACTTGCCATCTCTGTGGTAGTAGGAAAGAACATCAGTCTCTTCATATTTGGGCTCAGGTTCTGGTTCTGACTAGTAGATAAGGTGTTGCCAAAGCAAGTAAATTAAATACTAATTCAAATAAGCAGTGTTATACATTAAAAATGTATAGCTCATTGAATCAAATGGTCTTTATTTTTCCACTACTTCCACAGCATGAATAGCTTTACTAGTGGATGTTATCAAATTAATATGGCCAAAATTAATATTATAGCTAAAACGAAATTATTATTATCACTGTTTAAATGAAATATCCTTGGTGTGCATTTAGAAAAGGAGATCCATTGCTATCATTCAAAATACATGCTTATAACAAAATGGTTATTGTATTAAGGCAAAATTGTAATACCCCTTCTACTGAACAGTAATGAATCCCAGAGCAGTCTTGTTGAACTGAGTGGGGTGAGCTGGAGTAAGAGAAATGTGATTAAGGACACAAATACCATTAAGACTCTGTGCATTTAAGGACAACAGAACACAGAACTCCCACTATCAGATGTCTTAAAATTGATATTTTTTTTCCCACAAGCTTATGACAACATTGCACCATTTGCCTTTGCACCATCTGCATTTCCCATTTTGCACTCCATGTCTGTTCTTCAGGATTATTTCTTCTACAGGAACAGCAAAACAAAGCAATGTAAGCATCACTGTGATTTGGGTTTGGTGCTGCTGAGGATATCTGAAACATAAATAAATGAGTCTGTGTCCATGTGTGAGTGCCTGCGATGGAGAAAGAAGGAAGCCATAAAGACCTGGAAGACTTCCACATTATTTTCAGTGAGATCTTAAAAAATGTCTAAGAATTTCAACTTTAGAAATAATGACAGAATTTAATGACTATGTACACAAATGTACCTGGCTGGGGGTTGGCCCCTTCTCCCAGGCACCCAGTGACAGGACAAGAGGAAATGGCCTCGAGTTGTGCCAGGGGAGGTTCAGGTTGGACATCACAAAGAATTTCTTCAGTGGAAAGGGTTCTCAAGCATTGGAACAGGCTGCCCAAGGAGGTGGTGGAGTCACCATCCCTGGAAGTGGTCAGAAAATAACTGGACATGGCACGTAGTGATATGGTTTAGTTGACATGGATATGGGATATGTAGTGTTCAGTCAAAGGTTGGGCTTGATCTTAGAGGTCTTTTCCAACCTGAAATATTCTTGGATTCATTAATCTTAGTATTACAAAAGTGTCTCTTTAACTATTACAGTAATGGTTCAGTCTGAAAAGCTATAGTAAATTTTCTTCATCCTAAACAATTCAGGAGCATGTATGGGGCCCTGAACAGCAGGGAAATGCAGAAATTTACTGATAATTCTGATCATCCAGATGACACAGGTAACTCTGGCTTTCAAGATATGTGTAATGTCCTTGCAAAAAAATAGGACAACATAATATATCACAAAGACAAAAACTTCTAACATAGAGAAAACTTCTATGAGTCAACATATACAATGATGTATTATAGTAATATAAAGTAAAAAGAAAAATTAAATTATGGTGCAAAATGAGTAACAGGCTCTATCCTTCTTAGCTGTGAAGAGTTACAATTCTTAATGTACTTGTTACTGCCAAATTTGACATTATACAGAAGTATCCTCCTCATTCTTTTTGCTACCAAAATAATACTGGCAACTTGTTGGTCTAATACGTAAATATTAGGGAATGGAAGATGGTGAAGATCCTTTTTGCTCCTAGCATAAGGTTGCAAAGCACTACCTTCATGGCACAAGACAGGGTGCAGAAGAGCAGTAGTCACCATGATCACAGTTATGTCCAGCCCTACAGTACCTGCTATAGCTGAGGAATCAAAAGGAAGAGCTGCTGTCCAACAGAACAGTCTTGTACAGATTGCTCCATGAAATTTCCATAAAAGAAAATAAAATATGAGATGACAGAGTTAAATTAACCCTTGTGCAATGCCATATGTCTAAAATTCAAGGACCTACAAAATGAGAGGAGTTTGAAAAGAGACATATTAAATGCTCTCTATATATTAATTTTTAACATTTGCCCTAGGATTTGGGACATTTAGGGTTTTAATTGTTTGTTTACCTCTTCATTATCCATACAGAACATATAACTTACAAAACCAGAGGTCATGAGTGTCATATAACAGACAGATCTGGGTTATGGAAATTCTAAAAAAAAAGAAAAAAAAAAAACCTGAACATGCTATCATCACAGATTTTGAGTGTGACAGCTGATTGATTTCTCTGTTATTGTATATAATGGTTCTAGCTGGGATAGAGTTAATTTTCTTCATAGCAGTCCATATGGTGCTGTTTTGGTTTTGTGTCTAAACCAGTGCTGGTAAAACACTAACGTTTTGTCACAATGAGCTAATAGGTTTTCATACTCAACTTTATTTTGGAAAGTAAAAAGTATCTTCTAAAAGACCTGTTTTGTAGAAGATAAAACTGAACTAAAGTGACTGAATCAAATCACTTTGGGTTATATAAGACATGCAAAACCAGATTTACAGTCTACAGGAAGAAATCTTGACAAAATGGGTACAAAGTCATGAGATTTACTGGAAAGAATAGCTTATGGAATTACATGCGTGCCATTGCTACCCAGAGACAGGGTGACAAGCAAGAAGAAAAAGATTGCTACAGATCTACCAAAATTATTAAAAATGTCAGGCAGGATGTTAAAAGGACAAACAGAATTGAAGCACAAAGAGAGTGTGGTAAGCTAAGAAGGCTCTGTTTTGTAGGTTAGGAAAAAAAAAAATTAGTTAGTCTAACTAAGCTTTACCTTGGAAGGAAAATAAAACAAATGCTAATGATGTACTCATCAGCTAAACAAGAGAGGAACAAGTTAAAAGAGAGATTGAGAAGAGAAGGATGATTAAAGGTGAAAAAGGGGATGTCCTATATACTAAATTATTACTTGTTCTCAGTAAAAATTAAGATTTTGCTGGTAATATCCGGGTACCAAATCAGGAATGGAAGTAGGAATGGTAATCCATTACCATATTCAAAGAAACAGAGTGCGGGCTGCGGACTGTGGTGAAACAAAGGAAGAAGGAGAGGGAAGGAAAAAGGGACCAGCTAAAACACTAAAAAAAATTACACATGAAAATGCAAGTTCAGTAGCAGACATTTTTAATGACTTTATCAGTTTGGGAATGTGTGGAGCGAAGATGAGAGAACCTGCCCTCTGAGTGGAGATAGTACAACTCATTACAGAAAGCTGTTTGGGAAAGAATTGGTGAAGTTATCTAGGTGGCTGCATTCCCATCAGTTTGGTCACTCCTACAGGAGCCCTTAGCACAAATTTTCAAAGTTAAGAACAACAAGCTGCAGAGGACAACGGAAAGGGAGCAAAACTGTAATGTGGTTTTCTTTATCGGAGGTGCATATTAGGTTAGTCTGACACAATTTACATTCAAAAAGATAACTTTCTTGTAAGATAAGACTCAATGTCATGTTTCTAAGAGTACAGATAATGGTAAATCATTCAGTACTTTGCCACACAGGAAATTATTGCTTAAGGAGTTCAGGAAAGGTGTTAATATATGAATTGGAAGATAGACAAGGCAAAAAATATGCAGAATGTTAAAGTGTGCCTACACTGAAAAGGAAGTCCCCAAGATGATAATTTAATCAGTGACATTGCGTACCCATCAGTCTTAGGGACTGGTCCTGCACAGTGTTGTCAATAGTGAGAGAACAAGGTGTGTGAGATTCTAGCTGACTGTCAAACGAAGATACTGGTGACTATCTATACAAAAAGCATGACCTCTAACACTTCTCAGATAGAGCTGCAGCAGTGGATTTGCACAGTCCAAAGCACAACAGTAACTGCTGACAAAAGCATTTTCTAAAAAGTGGATGTTTGTCTGCCAGAGGCAAAAGAGAAGCAATAAGAAACAGGATAAAATAGCCAACCAAAGGATGACAGAGACCTTACTACAGTAGAAAGAGGAAAAAACAAGTTCAGTCTCTTATCATTTTCACTGAATACAAGAAATTGCTGCTGTCTCCTACATTATACAAGGCATCAGTATAAGCTACAGTACAAGGTTTTACACAGTTCTAGTAATTTGTATTCACAGAAATCATCTTAAACTAGAATGGAGACAAAAAAGGGCTATTGAAATAACATGGATAAAGAAGAATGCATTCAATGGGAAGAATAGAAATCTGGCAAAGGGGTATTTAAAATAAATAAATGCATATATTCATGCATAAATATGAGAGTAAAACCTAGAATACTTAAATTTTCTAATTAAAAGTTTTCTAATTAAAGTTTCTAATCACAAGTGCTGTGAAGTTGTTTTTCAGACAGCAGGGATGAAAAAAGAACTGTACTTGATTCAGGACAGACTATGGAAAATTGAAGGGCTCTGTCTGACAGTAATGGGTGAAGTCAAGTTAATATCTTCCTAGGAAGTTCTTGATACAATGGTACCATTAAGTTATTAAAAGCTGTAGTTCTTCAGGGCACTTGGGCACCATGCCAAGATAAAAGTTAAACTACATCTGGACCCGCACTGGCTTACATTCAGTCAGTGTCCCTGTCCAGTGTACTTTCCCATTTCCAGAACTGGGACTAGGACAGGCAGAGAGAGCTTAGCTGAATCCATACCGCTCCTGAGAGGGACACACCATCCTTGGGACATGCAAGAAATATAAAAGGGATCAACTTGAGCTGCAATGTCAATGCACATAACTGAATTTGTGGTCAACCACTATAACACCACAGAATGAAAGTGCCTTAATCTGAGGTACTTTAATTCACCACTAGATTTGAAATCACTGTAAGAATATCAACTTCATATTGATTGCCTAAGAAAGCAGGGGATGTCTGAAAGAGATCAGAGACAAAAATTAGCTGGAGACAGCTACACATTCTCTTTTGATGCTTTACCCACCAAAAAGGCTTATGTTCTACTGTTTATTTTCAATGCAATAAACATTTGGAGAAGACAAAAGAAATTCCTGTTCTAGTCCCCACAGTTTGACTCTAAATGATCCCTGAGTTCACATTCAATGAACATATTTTTAAAAATCCTTCTTACGTTTATGTGTAGTTTACATTATTGTTTGTAAAATATATTACAACATGGTATTTGCTTTATTTTGAAATTATCTCAGCTGGTAGACCTGTATCTAAAAGTGTTGCCATTTTTACTTGCCAGTTGAAAATACAATTTGACTAAAATGTTCTATCTTGTGTAGATAAAGGTTAGGTGCCAAGAGGAAGTGTACAAACATAAAGACAAGCATATTAATTTTTTCGAATTCCATTAAAGCCCCTGTTGCCAGGTTTTTTTCTATTAGCTAGGTCTTTGTAGCTCTCAAATTAGACTCTGAATCAATCATTGAAAATCCTCAAAAGGAGAGATCATGTGCATTTTCTGGTTTTGTTTCTCTTTTTTGAAGGAGCAATGGCAACGTGACTCTTCATTGGGTCTTATGATATGGCCCGTATAAAGTCAGATAGCTGTAATTTGGAAAGGGAGCAGAAAACCCCATAGCTCAGATCTGGAGTGATCCTGTACTTTATAAGAATGAAAGTTGCTACACTGGTATTTAGGACTTTGTAATGTACCTGGGATGTAGGATCATCTTGCTCCAGAGGAAACTTGCTCCATTCATTGGTTAAGTGCAGGACTTAATTGTATGCCTGGCATGCGATTATGACCCAGAAATGGAGTTTGTTACAAAACTTTATATTTGGACAGTCTGGAAGAAAAATTCACAAACTGCATACTTGCATCTTTAACCACCTGAATATGAACATCAAATCCAGTTACCTACATTGCTCAAAACGTTGACTTTCATGTTTGTCAAGGAATAGGCACTTTTTAAAATGTGGCTTCTTTCTCAGGAACTTAAATTTAAGCTTAAGTATCCAAGTTTTCAAATATTGCATTCTGATCTGTAGACATGCACACATTCACACATGCTTTTGTTTAGGGTGTAGTTATTATGCAGTGTCATAGTATGTAAAAGTTGCCTTACTGGTTTGTCTGGACAAAGTTTGTGATAATTACATAAATATTTTTTCTGCTTTGAACAATCATGACACACCGAATGGAGTACTAAAGGTACAGCACAATAAAAATGAAAAGAGATTACAGTCATAGCATACAATGTTAAGGCCATAGCTCAGTTTTATTGGCATAATTAAAGTCCCTTTAGATCATGCCAGTTCCTAAACACTTCAATTTCCGTTCTCCCTTGATCAGTGCAATCTCATGTAGAGGTGTCACTCACGTTGGCTTTTAGCAGAATGATTTGTCACTTCCACAATGAAGTTGAGCATGGTGAGCAGTGATTGCTGCACAAGAGTCAAGGGACTGAATGGGACAGCAGACAGCCAGCTCACTTCTTTGAAGTCTCACTTAAGGCCATGTGCAGCTGCTTGCAGGATGATATGGTCATATTGGTAGATGAGATTACTTCCAATAATTTCTCTCTATCTGCTTTTAAGTGTTGTTTTCAAGTAGTTTACTGATTCCCCAACCCCTGGAGGAGGAATACATAAATATTCCTTAATCCACTTGTTCTAAAATGAACGCAGTTAGCTCAAATAACCAGCATGATATGCACCTTTGCTCTCACTCATGTTAACTAAGGTGAATTACTCCTAGTAAGGGCAGAGTTAGTGTTTTCAGTAACATGTAACTACTGCAGGAAGGAGCTATGTCCAGAACAGGACATCTATTGACAGCCAAAGTGTCAAGAAAATGCCATTAGTTTTTAATCTAGAGAGAAAAATGTAAATGTGCACCACATTTACTGTTATAAATTAAATATTTCTGATGGAATTTGGGATTGTATTTAGCATACCTTTTTTTCCTCCAAGAAATACAGCTCTGAATCTGCCCTCTCTAAATATGGCAGTTGAGTTATTGGAGTTATTGTCATACAAAAATGGTGCAGTATTAGAACACTGTTAATATAATCTCTTTTATCACTATGGGAATGTTTCAGGTAATGCTTAAAAACCTATTAGACAGCTAAAAGCTAGCAATTTATTTAAAAAAAACCTGCTTACAGCAAATGTCTTAGTATTATCTACCAGTTGGACTGGAAATGTCCCTAATGGACCTGAGCAAAGAGAATACATTTTATTTTTCTGTTTTGATTGTAATCAATAAATCTACATTCTTCTGCCCGCTACAGAGTGGACAAAAATTGGATACCCGTGTCTCATCCTGTTAGACCTCTCACAGAGATGGAAATACTCCTCCTCTTTCACTAAACTTAAATTCAACTCAAATTTCAATTAAATTCAATTCAATTTCAATGCCTTCATGTAAAGGAAAACTTCCTCTTCCTCATCAGTCCCACAGCTAGCTGCACACAGATCTATAATTCATTTTGTTTATTACCCATGAGATGTTCATGAGTGTACAGGTGCTCTGGAGACACTCTCCAGCATGTTGATTTCCCAGAAGGTGTCTTGGGAACTTCCCTATAATGGTGCCTGGCAGACATTTCCTTGCTTCTATTAAAGTGCTGGAGGTGGACCTGCTTCCAACTTCTTTTCTTAGTTTTGTGATCTCTTTCTGTCGCGTGTCACATCACTCCAGGTCCTTTGCTTGTCAGGTGCATCACTATCCATCACTTCCTCACAGGGATGCTGTCGACTTTTTCTCTCCCCATCATTGCTAGCTTAAAGCCCTCCTTACCAGGGCAGCCTGAGAGCTGGATACTGGGCAGTTCTGTGTAGCTCTGGAATTGCTCTTTCACTGAAGAGTATTATTCACATGAAAGGGATGCATATGGACTTCAAACAAAAAAGATTTCTGAAAATAATGAGAAAGTTGTTACTTAAACAGGTGCACATATTTCCATGTTAAAATATGAGATAGAATGTGCATCTTTGTAAATTACAATCTAGTAAATAAAACAATACTAGAGCTAATTTCTGATGGTAAATATTTTTGTGTATTGTCAGTCCTTAATGTGTTTTGGCCTTGTTTATTAACATAATACTATTGTGAAAGTTAATTATTATTTTTTGGGTCTTGTCCAATTTCTTTCTCCATACAGTATCACACTTCTGTGTCTATGGATATTATTTTATTGTTGCTATCTTGTTGTCAGCAGAAGCATGACGAGAACAGTTTGGGAAGATGAAAGACATCTGCATTCTGCTCTGGCCACTGAGAAGTATAGTTAGTCAAGCCAGGGAGGCAGCAGCAAAAAAAAAAAATAAAAAAATTATATATGATTAGGAACATTTTTCTAATCAAATAAAAAAGAAAGCCCATCTATGTAAAACAGGTCGAGCTCCACTTCAGTATCTCAGAAGCAGTTTGGGAGCTCTAGTTTAATTTTCTAGTTGATGTAATTATTTCATTGAAATAATTTTACCTTGCACACAATACTTTTCTAGCTAACGGCAAACAGGGCTCTGCGAGACATTCCTCACCCATGTGCATTAATGTCATTGTATTAAGTCCTGGTATCATTAAGAAATTTCTAGCCCTTACCTTCAGGAGCTTTTTTTTCAAAGGCTGAAATTAAATAATGACATTTTTCCAGGTGCTGCTGCATCCATATCTTTCTCCAAAACCTGATTAACAGCCCCAGACAGGCTTCCAAAACCCACTGTACATAGCATAATTGGTCCCTTATGACGACTTCGTTATTAGTTTTATTACTCCTATCTCCAAGGACAGGCTTTATGGGATACATTTCAGGCTAAAAACACATTGACTCTCTGAACACAGAGATTTCAGGCTGCGTGACAGACTCACACCTTCAGCTTTTTTTTGGTCAGTCAAGCGCATGTGACCACCATTCACTTCATTCTGTGTCCAGGTAAGTGCTAACATAAAAAGAACAGGTACTGACAATTCTTCTAGGATTGGATTGCCAATTTACTCATTGAGTGGTGGTAACTTGAAGAACAGAACTGTGTTCAAGTCTGCCTGCAGAACTCATTTTTACCTTTTTTTTTTTTTTTAAATCGCTGTTCATAGACAGTGTAGTAGCCATAGTTAAAGAAATAAAAGGTGCATATTGCGTAGTGGCCAGAACGAAATAAAAGGCACACGTTTTGACCAGCCTGTGGGCGAACTTACGCTGCATCTGCACAGTGCAATGGCCACAACATTGTGTGCAGAAAGGCTGTGTGTGGCCTTGCTCCTTTCCATCTAAGGGCAAGTTACAGACCAAAGTAGCTCCACTTAGAGCAAAAGGCTTCCAGTGTTGCAAAGGGAAGATTAACCATGATCTTTCGGTCTAAAAAACACATCCTGAAAAATCATACGGCTTGGCATGAAGGTTGCACCACAGCTCAAAACCCGACAAGATGCAGCAACAGTTTCATGAAGAAAATTGCCCCTTCTTTGCCCTGCGCTGGCTGCTCCCCGCTAGGTCCGCTGAATTATTGGTCCCCGCCGTGGAGGGGATTCCAGGCTCGTGGGCTAACGGGAGCTGCGGGAATGGGCAGGGCTGGACCACAAGGGACACCAGCGAGCACGGTGGGTGGTGGCCGCGGACCGGTGGAGCATCCAAGGCTCCGCTGCCCTGTGCGCCCTCTGCCCGGGCCGGACGGTGCCCCCACGGTGAGCGCACAGGGCGCGGACACCCGGCCGGCAGGAGGAAGAGGAGGAGGAAGAGGAAGAGAAGGAGGAGAAGGAGAAGGAGAAGGAGAAGGAGAAGGAGAAGGAGAAGGAGAAGGAGAAGGAGAAGGAGAAGGAGAAGGAGAAGGAGGGCGGGTGTACCACGGGCTGACCCGGGCGGGAGGCGCCGCTCCCCCTGCCTCCCCACAGCGGGGAAAGGGCACAGAAGGGGCAGGTCGGGGCTCTGGTTGTGCCGGCGCCGCCCGGACCGGCACGGGGCGGCGCGACTCGGCACGGCTCGGGGGGACGGGGCGGGACGCGCATCCTCCCTCTCCTCCCAAGTGCCGCTTGGCTCGCCCGCAGCGCTGCCGTGCCTTTCCCCAAAGGTCACTGCAGGGAGAGAAAGCACCGGCTGCCTGGCAATACCAATGCTGTTCTTACCCCTGGCAGTAATTTTCCCTCTTCAAGGAAAAACGGTCTCTGAAAACTCCTACGTAGTACCAAAGTGGAAAAGGTGAATGAATCTTGTGTTATCAGACAGTCAGTTACGGCGTTTTTCTTTGGGAAATGAATGGACAAATAGCATTTTGACATGAGGAAATGAAATAAAACTGCTAAAACATGCAATTTTTTCAAGTGGATACTCATTCTTCCATTCTCTCCACTTTCATGTCATGTTTCTCAATGTAACCAAAGTATTTGATTCCCTGTCTTGATTTATTTTATGAGGCCCTTTGCAAACTAAAGCTTTTACTGCAAACAGTTGAAACACCCTGATGTACTCACTATGTAATTAACGAATATGATACTCAGGCTCAAATTTTGGCTACAGCTGGGTACAAAATCTCTCCTCTGGTCATCTTCCTCTGAGGCCACTGCTGGGGCTGCAATGACAGCACAGCTCTCTTAACATTTCATAGGATCATTTGTGTGGTGGAGTAGGTCTTGGAAAAAAGGGGAAAGACGGCAAATGCATATGCGTGTGTCTACACATACGTGTAAAGATAAAGTCTCAAGCAGCTAAGCTCAGTGCTGCACTCAGGGCTTCTTTGACTCCTGAGAGCATGAGCATATCTTTATTGGTGTGGACCAAAGGTCCGTCTATCTGGTTTATAAGACTAGCCATTGAGCTGATTCCCAGGAAAGAGTGAGAACAGGACAACCATATATGACACATCTCCTGACTGTTCTCCTAATCTCTGGCTGTTTTTAGCTCAGGGGATTTTCTGTAGCTCATGTGGTTTGGCTATTTAGCAGCCCTCAGTAGACCTATCTTTCAAGTACTTTCCGATCTGCCCTTGAACCCATGTAACCCTTTTGCATGCAGAAGACTCTAAGTCTGTGTTTATACTATTAAACTAAACAGAGCCAGTTCACAAGTACAAGCCTTGTCCTGTGGTACTTGATACTGTCAAATTGTTAGTAAGGGCTGTGGCACAAGTTGATCGTCACTGCGCCCAGAGTCTGAAGCATCAGCACACAGAACTCTCACTGGTCTCCCTTCTGTCTGGGGCAGTCAGGCAATTGTCCCCTGGGACCATTCTTGAAACTGTAATCTCAGCAAGGCTCTGTGGTTGTGTGGTGGCCTGAAGGAGATGTATTTGGCAGTCTGAATGTGGCTACTTTGAGTGGACAAGAAAGCTTAGCACTGCAGATGTAAGTCTTGTCATACTAGTTAGTCTCAAGGTCAGAGAATGGTTTCTGGCCTGTTTTACCTACTAGCACTCGTATAGCCAAGAGTCTGGTATAATCTTTTGTGCCACTGGTGCTGGGAAATTCTGTTGCTCCAGAGCCAGGAGCAGGATACGTAGTTTTGAAAGAACATATGTACTACAAGCATCCCAGGTGTTTTCACTCCATCCCAGAGGCCAATTCCTTTGATTCTGTAAGGTAAATAAGAATCATTTCTTAATCTTAGTAACAAGCCCCTCCTGTTAAATAGTGAAGCAAGATTGTCACCGCCTCTAGTACAAAGAGTGGGGTATCCTGCTCAGCCTTGTTGGTTCTCCTTCTTTTCATCTTGCAATAATGCTTAGCATCTCAGCTCCCAAGCCTCTTAACTTAAATGTTGTATTCCTCTGTGTGGTTCCCCAAACAGCAGTGTTAGAGAAGCAATCACTTGGCTTTCTTGTTGTTTTTTTTTTTTTGGGAGGGGGTGGGGGGGGCTTGGTTGGTTGGGGTTTTTTTGGGGTATTTTTGTTAACTTATGTTAACACATAATAAAATATTTCGTACCTTGAAGTGATTGATTTGGTTGGTGGAGACTCTTGTCTTTACAAAAGAAAGGGACTACCACAGAAGGGTAGACTGGGTGTTACAGGAAGGATTCTGTAGAAAGCTAGGATCCCTGTGGCACAGGACAAGTACAACATATGGCAGAGGCTCTGCTCTACAAAACAGCCTTGTTTTTAATATGAGATCACATCAAGAGTGAGAAAAAAACTCACTGTATACATGCAGGGTGTGTTCAGTGTTATGATGAGCCAACAAAGATGCCTGTCAGCTTTTTGCTACATAGAGGTTTTTTAACTAAAATCTGAACCTTGTTGACCAGCAACTCATTCCCCATATGGCTCCATGCTGCCATCAAATAGTATAGCTTTATGCCTGTCAATGCAAGACTCTACAAACAGAAGCCAGCCTATGACACTGTGCTAGTGTAATAAGAAAGTACTTTTGTTTAATAGAAAAATTTCACACGTCATGGCTGACACAGTTTTGTTAAAGAGAATCCCTGGTCTGGTCACAGCCATGCTGGCAGAAGGCAGCTTTTGTCAATTCAAGTCTTTGAGAGAGCAAGTGTAATTACACTAGCAGAAAAATTCTGTTCTGTGTTGAGGCTTTTTAAATATATATATATATATACACACCTACCTATATATATAATTTCATACATATACAAACTGAAGGTACAGTTTAACATTGCAGCTTGTCTGGCAGCAGAGCCTCTTTATGAAATTCCTACCACAGCACCCCACCACAGTTTGCTTCCCCTTCTAGCTGTGCTGTGGGAAGTGATGGCAGCCCAGCATGTAGACAGGGTAGCTGCTTTGCCTGAAGTTGAGCACCTCGACAATCTGATGCCCTCAGCCTAATTGAGCAAGATCATTTCACTGATCCATTTTGTAGTGTGAACAAACAGTTGCATCTGTGGTTCTGACCAGCTGACAAACTGCTCTCTAGGCATAGAAACACTGCCTTGCCAAAGAAGAAGTTAATATTTTATATAAGGAAGAACAGCTCAACAAAGAACAACTGTTGAATGACTGTACACAAAATTTACTCTCTGATTTAGAGTTCAGAGGACTCTAATAATACAGTGTACCACTGGCAACCTCTTTAATTTCTCTTTCTTCTGCTATTCCTAGGAAGCCAGTGGCAAAGGCTGTCTCTTTCTTATGTTGATACATGCACCCACACAACCAGGCTGCCTGGTTCTAGTTCAGAACTCATTGTTACTGTTATGGAAATAATAATGATAGCACTATTGCAATATCATGTAACTAGGATGGTAAGATTAGGTTGAGCAAAATGCTTTCCTTTTAAATCTCTCTCTTGTTTATATGGAAGTCATAACAGACTCTTGTGAAAATAATCTTATTTTTAAGATTATGCAATTTGTAAATAAAAGATTGATGGTTTAAAGTTTGGTGCGAGTGAGACGAAAAAGTGGTGTATAAACTCTGCCTGTGGAGTGAATTGCCTTTTTCTAATGAATGTCTGTGGCAGGAGCTCTGGAACTCATAGCAGCAGCAACAATAAAGCACAAAGAAGATAGTTTTGTAAATGCCATTTTTCTTATCCTATTGCAAAGAATCTATGGACAATGAAACTGTGACAGTTTCATCTTTACTACAGTGATCATAAATAATCCGGTCTAAACAGTAAATGCGAGCTTTTCACTGTTCTTTATTTGTGGGGCCATAGTTTCAAACATAATGCAGGTGATGAGGGTTACTAGCCAATTTTATCTATGCATATAATTAGAAGTTCATGTGTTTTTTTCTTTACAAAATACCGTTATTCTCTCCAGAAATGACACTTGCAGTCATAACCAAACTCTAACAGCCTTCATCAAATCTAAAATTTATGAAATGAGTGGCATTAATATTTAAGAATTTCTGAAGAATTCAGTATTTTGCCAGCTACTGATATGTTTAGGCAGTGGAGAGACTGTTTAAAACTGGATCGTACTTGGCCAATTCAAGTGAAAGACCCTTATGTAACTTGGCCCTAAAACTGTCCACTCATCTCAACTTAAGCCATATTCCTCTATTGATACCTAGTCTAAAACCACTAACGTGCATGAATTTCAGGCCTGTGTAGATTTGATCAGAGATCTTTTCTAAATATCATTCTGTGTTTAGAAACACTGGTGTGCAGCCATGGACTCGAAACTATCCACTTTTTTTGGCTAAGAGAAAAGGGAAAGGCACAGCTTAGCATTAACCTACTGAATCCCCCATCAAATAAATGTTTAAGTATTGATGTACTGGGGAGGGAGCTGTCTTCCTGAAAGAAAACTAATGGTCTCTAGACAAAAAAGCTTGCTGTTTTTAAGACATAAATATTAGTCACTCTTGAGTAGCATATTATCTGGTAGAAGGTTGATTGTATTTGTGGACTGGGTTTTTTTTGGCTGGCTGATGATTCTTACTTCTGAGGCCCATGGGACTAAGTTTTCTATTCTTTTGAGTTTTCACATTCACTCCTGAAAAGAAGCAGAAAATACAATTTTGAAAGAGTCTGTCCTTCCACTGACCTCAATGGCCTTTATTGACTGTACCTAGTGTTTCCCCAGTCTCTGGTACATTGCCGTCGTTTCTGTGGCATTTGGACTGCTTATTTCTCTTCTGAGTACATGCACAACTCTACTGCAGCAATGCCCAACCCGTGTGTTTGTGTTAAGCTCGCAGAGAAATCCCTCCACCCACACAGCTAAGCATCTGGCCGGCCATGCATGTGGCCTGTGTTTTGGGCGGTGGCTCCTTATTGCTCCAACAGTTTCGTTGAATAAGGAAATTTAACTACTGTTGTGTACCCTGATGGAGTGTAACTGCTGCACTCAGCAGCTTCAGCTACGCTTCATTCAGTGTTAACAGTATTTTCCATTGCAAGTAATGCAAGGATTATTTGATTTCTAATGCTTCAGCTTGTTGTTCGTCTTTTATAACAATGGAATTAAATGATGCTCAAAGTTTAATCCAGCTCCCATTAGCTTGGAGTACTATAAGCCTCTCTATTCTGTACTGAACTATGGCAGCATATAAACAGTATTTATGGTATCTGATCTTTGCTACTTAAAGTTGTATATTATTTAGAGGCCTATAATAGAATAAATTAAAGAAGGCACAGTTACTGTAGCAATCAGTGTCATATCACAATTGAGTGAAAGGTATTGCGCCATATGGAAATAATAATGTCTCCAGAAGACAGAAAATATTGACTTCATCTTACTACTACTAGCATATTTTTAATGCATCGCTGAAAATCATGGTGCTGTTGCTTTTGAAAGTGCAAAATTCACAGTTTCACAAATTATTTCCAAATGTAGATTTTTTCTAAGAACTTTGTGTTTTTGTATAGTCTGTTATTGCCACATCTTGTATATCCCACAACATAAGACAGCAGATGACTTAGTTCAAATAATTCTCTATTGTTTTTAATATTTTTAACATCCCAAAGGGGGACTGGGGTGGTATTTATATGTTTAATAATTTCCAGATTTTTGAGCTGCTAGTCTGTTCAGTTGTCGGAAAAAAATCTGATAGCTATTATTCATCTTTTTCAGTCAAAGATGGTTTTGGACCTTTGGTTATATTATTAAAGCAAAACTGCTCCATTTTGTTGATGCTTATTTTCACTTTTTGCTTACATCTAATTGAGAATAATGAAAAAAATTAGTTTTTAATAGCAATCCATTGAGTTCCTTCTTTTGGTCACACATATGGAGGTGGGGCTGACCCACATTTCTGATGTCAAGTTTAATATAGTTATATGTCTCTATATTTGCATACATTCATCTATATAGATATTTTTATTATATATTGTTATTATTGTACCATTTATAATAGTATGCTATTCCCATAATAATGACTTGACTTGGGGGTCAAATCCTTAGATTTATAGAGGGGTAACCTAGTTTAGAAAACATGACCTAGTCTGTCTCTAAAGTGACTTCAAATAACCTCTCATCTGAGCAAATTCTCAGTGTAGACAGTTATAAGGCAACTCAGCCCATAAGTGGATTTGACTTAAAATTCTAAATAACAAAAACTTCAGTGATTAAGAAGAAAAGTAGATTAAAGTCATGCACCACATTCAGGTGAGCTGATTTTTTGCAGTGCTAACATAGAGGAGCAATAAAGATTTATGGGAGTGTATATATGGAATAAAACCGATAGTATTAGTGAAAGTCTTAAGCTATGTTGGTATGTATTATCAACAGCAAGACTGCAATGGGCTTTTTCTCAAACTTATTGTTTCCATAATTTGGGGTTTGAGAGGCCTTGTCTGTCAGTAGACCAAGTATCATTTGCATTAATTGTAAAATTCTGCTATGGCTTGTTCCTTTCAAAATCATATTGGGCATCTATTTTATATTCAAATGAATAGGGATAAAATATGCAATTGTGTAAGTGGTCCATGGAAGACAGTGACTATAATTGTCATGCTGTATTTTCCTTAGAGAGGCATTTATGAACTAGAAACAACTCAAGGAAATTAATTAGACTGGCTAAAATGAAGAGTAAAGTTTCAAATGGGAACATGAAAAGAGACATCTCTATTCTTGCCTCCTGTCTGGAAAAATAAAAACTCTTGCTAGGAAGTTTGATTGTAGATGAGGCCAGAAAGCTCAGGAATCATCCATTTGTAAGCATTTTTCTAGTAGGCTGAAATAGTTACACATAGTACAAAAAGCACAGAGGGGACCCAGCTGCAGAAATAGGACTATTACCTTTGTCAGTACAAACTGTCCTCCTGTGATACTAAAATTGTGAGTATTTAAGTGTCTATATATCTCTTTAAAAACTGCCATCATCATACTTTTGACCAATTTGGCTGAACTCAATGAAGATTTTTAGTGCAGAAATAGTCTAACGGAGAGACTAAGATATGAAAGCCAATAAGGACAGGAGCAGACTGATCTTTCTGCAAGCCTGGGAATTTTTTCTTATTTTTGCAGGGAGGAACTGCTGGGTAATGCAAAAAGTTGCATCAGATTCTGTCAGTTTTCCTCCATAATTTAGTACTTTTCTAAGGCAGACTTCAAAACTCTTCCTTCAGAGCTGAATTCTGGATTCAAATCCATACATAACAAGTTCTTGAACAGTTTGTACTTTGGACACCAACAAACAATAGTAATGCCTAATGTCCTTTATGTTTTCTAGCTAGTGAGGTGAAAGATGTATTCAGTCTCTTAATCTTCTAGTGAAGCTATGTTCCAAAATTTACTGCCAAGTGAGTTCTGATATGCAGGGTTTCATTCTCTTTCTCATCTTGCCAACTTTTCAGCATTCTATCTCCATTAACTCTTATTAGTGTTGTGAAAGGACAGTCAAACTGGTGGGAGCACAAAGTGAATTGGATTCCACAAATTATATGACTGTCATAGTGTACCTTTCTAAAACTAACTCCTCATGAGACATTATTCTGTTTAACTGACTGCTAGTAGTGTTTCACTTGTAGAGACACTCTCCATAATGGCTTTTGTTCAGGTATCATAAAATCATAGAATCATTTAGGCTGGAAAAGGCCCTTAAGATCACTGAGTCAAACCATTAACCTAATGCTGCCAAGTCCACTACTAAATCTTGTCCCTGAGTGCCACATCTGCATGTTTTTTTAAATGCTTCCATAGTGACTCAACCACATCCCTGGGCAGTGTGTTCCAGTGTTTAAGAACACTTTTGGTGAAGAAATTTTTCTTAATATCCACTTTAAATCTCCCCTGACACAGGGGATGAGAGGCCTTGACCTCTCATCCTAAATGTTAGCAGGTGGGCCTCAAATGTCAACATTTTCAAGTTACTTTAAATATAATGTTCAGTAATAAACAGAACATGGTCCTTCTCCCCTAGTAAACAACAGAAAAATTCCAAGGGGTTGTTCTGCAGCTCCAGGTTGATCAGGTAGTTTGTTGTTGTGGTGTCAGGTCAGTTAGTTGAAACAGTGACTACACTAGCTCCTATTTCTGCACTGGGTGCACTTCAAAGCTGTATTTTGGGCTAGTCTGCTAGACCTAATGTCTCTTTATGCTCATGGATCAAAGGGCTGCTTGTTAGTTCAGACCCAAATGCTTCCATGTCATTGGGAATATTGCCAATGACTTCAGCAGCAAGAACGGATTTTGATATAGTCCCCTTTTTTTCTGGTCAAACCCATACTTGTGGGTCCCTTACAATTCAGACTATTCTGTGAATATATATATAACAAAGAGATGTACATATCTTTCCAGCATCATTTGTGACATTTATCCTTTTGAGAAACTACTGTACGCAGAAGAAGTAGAATGTTTGTTTATATGCTGTGATTTGACTTTCTAGATTCTCCTAAGAACTGACAGAGTTTGTGGCTCAGAGCCAAAACCAAGATATACAACACTCTTGTGAATTGCAGAGATAGGCTTTGTGCAATGATAGCTGTGATGAACTTTGCAACCAGTCTGTTTACTATCTTTTTTAAAAAAATCACAAATTTCTGACTAACCCTTGGGGAGATGGAATTTTGAAAAACAGAACAACAACATGAAGCATCAGACAGCATGTGACACTAAACATGCGTCATCAAATATGTCATATGTATTTCTGTTCTCTTTCTAGGTATGGCTTGTTGAAAGAAGTGTTTTTGGTTGTTTTAATGTGAAATTCTTCCTTTCAGTCTATAGCAGATCTGAGGATTTTTCTTTGCCGTTTCCACATCCAGGGGCCAAATTCATTAATCCGACTAAAGACACTAACTAATGGCTCCTAAAAGGACAGAGATCCCCATTATATTTAGGATCAGATTGCTCACGGTGGTTCTACTGCACTGTGTCAGTCTTCTGTCATCCAGAGATATCTCATTGTTGTGGAACCATTTGAATTTTCCAGCAAGTATTTAACTCAGCCATGCTTTGATTTTTTTATTCCTGTTCTGCTTTGGGAAAAGGCAGAAATTCTCACTGAAGACATTTGCAATCAACAAACCATCCATCAAACAAAACTTGCTTGTGAAGCAAGCAATTAGGCACCTCTTACCCATAAGACTTTCTCTTACATTTTAAAGAGTCTACACTAATCTTAATAAGTATAGAAAACAGTTTTCCCACAGGAAGCTACAGTTTTTGTCCTCTGATCTTGCTCCTTTACAATTCTGTGCAGGGTCCTGCATTAATCTTATTGCACACCATTGTTAATAAAATTAGACTGCAGACTGAACAGGCTGTTTAGGCATATATTGTGCAATACACACTATGAAGTGCTTAGAGCTCCAGAATATACAAACTAGTATCTTTTGTTGAAAGTATGCCCTGCATGTCCAAGAGAACAATATTATTTCTGAAGTCTTCCAAGTCTTCTTAAAAATATGGTCTACATTGGGGGGAGGGGGGTGGGGGGGAATAAAGGACTGTTAATTTAGATATTATATTTGAGACATTTTAAAAGGGGTTTGCTAATCAGAAATTATTTATTATTTGATATCTGTTAGAAATTATTTATTATTTGATGTCTGTTAGTGTTCCAATGGTGGACATCAAAATTATTTAATTAACTAGTAGAGGTACTCAAAAATATGATTTACTTGAAAAATGGAAAGTGTGAATACTGCTGTCTTCCAAGACACTAAAATCCTAGTTGAAGAAATTAAGTAGGTGAGAAAAATTGAAGCAAAGTGGGAACAGATGATAAATACTGAGTGGGTTTCCTGGTATTATTTGTGTGTCTTGAGTTACTTGCAAAAGTTATGGGTATAATAATTGGTTATTTAAAGATTATAACCTATAACTTCCTTAGGCATTAGTAGCCAGAGGGTTTAGATACATATCGGTAGGCATTCACACAGACCTGAGACTTGGCCAGTGTGATCAACAGAAGACAGGACCTTAACTCTATGAGACAAAAGAGGCTTTGTGTATCCCATGCTGCCCAGTGTTGGACTAAGATGCATAGTCAGATATCCAAGATTAAAAAAAAAAATTAAAAAAATTAGAGTTGTGAACAGAGAAGGTATGATAAATATTGCCAATTTGCAATCAATAGTTCAGTTGCTAGGGCAATATATATGTTGTTAGAGACTCCATTCTCATCTGGAAATGGCTAAGATGGGATTTTAACTTGTGTAATTAAAAAAAAAAATGTACTTAAAACTATCTATCTTCTTTTGCACGCAAATTGCCCCAGAAAACTTTGTGCTTTAGCTAGAGGGGAACTTCTCAATGGAACTCACAGCATATGCTTTTAGCTCTAACACTAGTCTGTGACAGATGATTTTATAACTTGGTATTTTTCTTGCTCAACTTATATCCTTCAAAGTTTTTATGTGTGTTTTTTGGACTCATTCATGGTAACAAAGCATCTAGATTCGCAGGCATTACTGCCTTTTTTTTGGTATAACCTGTATAATATAGATAATACTTTAAAAATATAGTGAGATATTGTTGTATTATAACAGTCTCATGAACCTGTGAGATTGGTGAACAGGGAAAAGAATCAGCTTGTACTAAATTAATTTCTCACATATTATACTTTTTGTCTTCTGATCCTGATTGTATGCAAATCCACCTTAACATGAGCTATGTTCATGACCTTCTAATTTATATAATGACCTAAAACATAATGTATTCATTCAAAATCAAATATGTATAAAGAAAGTCAGTTGGCTATGTAATCCGGTCTCAGCTGTAGTCTGCTTCCAGTAATCCAAAATCTTTCCACTTCAACATCTCACCAAGACTTTAAAGTAGGATATGATTTTTTTATTTTTTGGGGGATTTTGTTTTTTTTTAACTTGTGGACAGAAGTTCAAGTGTGTCAGTAAATCTAGTCCAGCAGATTGTACACTTTGAAGCAGCATATCTGCTTTTATCTCTTATGACACCTGCATTTTGGAACTTGCACAATACCCAGATTGCTGACTGTAGCGTAGGTGTGGAGAACATCTGGTCCACCAGCAATAGCACCTCTTCTTATGAGAAAGTCCTGTGAGCTAGACTTTTCCCTTCATTTCCTCCTCCCTCTAATCCCTGTTTCTTTAAATTGTGTAAGATTTTTATTGCCAGACACAGTATATAATGTCTAAGTAGTACACAAAAGAGATTAACACATCTCTGGATAAGAACTTTGTAAAAGGAAACCTATGAACTGTCTTCCCTTCCTCGATTATGGTTAACAAGACATCTCAATTAGTGAAGAGAAGTATTTGGTAACTGTTTCTGTAATACCAACAATATATGTCCTTTCATTATGCATGCCTCTAATAGCAAAGAACTGTCTCAATTCAGTTGACTTCCCAACAAAGTATTTGTTATTTCTCCTTTGGTTTCCTAATGTCATCTGCTTCCTAATTTGGTTTGTTCCATCACACTGAATTCAGATTGCCATCTTCAGACAAGCAGCACAGGGTGGCATTTTTGAGGAGCCCAGTTGAATTTTGTACTTTGTAAGCCTACATGCTTGGTGTAAGAGTCTTAAGAGCACCTGAGATGGTCATGTCGAGCCTTAAACCAGGAGCAGGTCTGCAGAAAATTTTCATTAAACTATGTTTTCATAGATGGTTGACAAATGATGCTGAGATCTTAATCCTTGCTTTTGTGAAACTAGTGATCTAAAAGTATCTTTTAAAATAAATATTATAATAAGTAATTAAATGTTAACTAATATATAATAAATAAATATTATAATCAGTAAAATAAGTATTTGTAAATCTGAGTATTCTTCCTCTGAGAAACAAGAACATATTGAGGAAATCCTACTTTTTCTTGACTTCAGAAGTTCAAGGTTGGCAAAATGAAGAAGCAGAGATACCCAAATTAAGGGATGCTTTACAAGTGTAGATACAGCCCGCAACCCAAAATGAACTATGCAGCTCTAAATTTCTGTTAAGGTTTTTTGGTTTGTTTTGTTGGGTTTTTTTGGGGGTTTTTTGGGGGATGGGGGTGGGGGTGGGCAGGGAGGGTGTCTGAAAAAGGAAGAGTTGCAAAACAACACACGTTTTAAACCAGCATTATAAGGGAAGCTCACATTCTTGACAGTTAAATTTTGGGTAGTATAACCATTTGCATTACAAGGGGATTACATTAAAAAGTCGGGATTGCTCCAAAAGTGACCATGCAGTTGAAAGCAGAGCTACTTCAACCACAATTCTACTTCTCATGTCTTGTCCATGTCACAAACACAGCCACCACAAAAAGGTACCAAAAGATTTGAGTTCAACTACGGCACCAGAAAAGAGAGCTGCATCCTTTTTGCACTTCCATAAATTACACTTTAACTCTCTAGAGCAATGGGAGCAGGACATGGGATTCTCTGAAGCACAGTGCCTCTCTTCAGCTTTCCAATGTTTAGAACTGACTGTAAAGGTCAGTATAATCCTACATGACTTTTTTCTCTCCCTCTCCTCCCAGTAAAAATGAATAAATAGAAAAAAATTGCAAAGCCTCTAGAATAAACAGTAAATGTAAATGTGAAAGTTCATATTTTATATAGTTTTATAAACATTGCTGCTTGCATATTTAGCCCTTGGTCTTGTCCATAAAGAACAGTTCCATCAATATTACTAAAGTTTGGGCTGTAATTCAGCAGTTAGCTATAGGTGTGTGTTGGGGTTTTTAGCATATTTTTTTTTCTTTATAAATTTCTAATCTGGCTTTCCAGATATGTTGGTATCCGTCCTCTGGTTACCAAGTACAGTTTTGAACCAAATTTTGTCAGTCATATAACTGTATGTTAATACAGTACCCATTGGTTAAGACAGTGGAAACAGCTAATTTTTTCCAAAAGCTGTTAGACTGACCTTATCTTTGACATATCACTGGCTTTCTACTTGCAGAGGTGATTCAGCTACATCTTTTTCAGTGTTAATTTTCCATTTGCAGTGCTTCGATGTCCTGATGCTGCATTAACTTTGGTTAATGCTTTTCAAAAATATATAGTTTACCGATTATGTATTAAAAAAAGGAAAAAGAACAGGAATTACTTCTGTTTCGTGACATTACAAGTATCTCCTTCTATTAATGGGACTTCAAAACAGCGTGCCACAACTTGTGGAATTTTATAAAAGAAAGAACAGAAAAAAAATCTTTCTGATGGTGAGAATCAAAACTCAGTTTGATTAAAATGTTCATTCCACAGTCTGAAATACAAGTTACACTGGTATGTGAGAGGCCTACAGCTGTGGTGAAGGAAAGGGATGTTATCATTCATTCCTTCCATCCCCTACATTTCTTTTGCCCCATTTTACCTACCATCTCTCAGCATTTCCCACGCATTTTTGTTTCAGTTTCCAAAGCAGCATGCCATAAAAGCTCACCCAACTGAAAAGATACCTGTATACACACAGTGAAAGGAAGAAGGCCTCCTCTTTCTGCTAGACCTAATCTGAGTTCTCCTGATACATGCTGCCAGACAACCTCAAAGATTTTTGGATTTCATCACCTAGAAACAGTTACTAAATCCAAAGTAAAATAAAAAGGTAACAGCGAGCTTGTCTGTAATAGTTTGGGAAAACAAAACAAAACTAAACTAACCCCCCAAAGACCCCCAACAAAATCCCCATCCTGAAACCAAACATGCAGTATACTGCGCTTGATCAATTCCCCCTCTGTAGATGGGCTCGCAGACAGTGAGTCTGTAAGTCAATCCTGGACAACCTGCGACCTCTTTTGGTCAATTAACAAAATGAGCACGAGGACAAAAGAGCCCTGAAAAGCCTTGCTACAACCACCCATTGGGGCATTAAGCAAGGCTGATCTCTCTTCTAATGCATCTTTAATTACCCGAGGAAAAGTGTCTACTCTTACACCATATTATTCACAAATAAAACCAGATATTCCTATTCTGCTATGTACAGTGTTCCATTCAAGACAGTATTTGAAAGGTATAAGTACTGAATAAAGAAAAGAGAAAGCAAACCGAATAGTTGATTCTAATTATCTAAAAAGATATGATCTGTAAAAGGTGCAGTTTTCAACGTTCACTGTATCATAGCCAGTACCTTGAGCAATAACATATATACTTCTCTCTTCCACTTGATTTTTAACATATGAACAGATGATGAATTACTGGAAGGTGAACTTCAGTGTTAATGGTGAAGGGGTTGAAAGCAGAACAGTAGTTCATTCCCATGGCAGAAGATACTTGTTTAAGCCAGTATCTGTGAGCATTATTGGGTTTATTTTTCATGACAAGCAGGCTTCTTTGGCTGACAGGCTATTATATATGTCTATGCAGGCAGCTCACTATCCCCTTCCTCAAGATATTGCAGCAAGGATGGTCACAAATTTTGGCATTGCCAAATCAGATTTGCTTGATCATAGTTAAGCCAAGTTAACAGGGGGAGCAGAATATGCCTGGTGGAATGAGAGAATTTGCAGTGGCCAAAAACTGAATGCAAACATGTACATTATGGAAAATCCATGTAGGGTTTCGATGTTGGTTTTTTTTTTTTTGGGGGGGGGGATGGATTGCTCGGCTTTTTTTTTTTTTTCCCTGAGTTTGAGAGGATGTTGCAATAGAAGCTATTTTCTTATAGATGAAAGGAAAAGTTTGTAAGAGCTCAGAAAATACTTTAAAAAGACAGTTAAGGGATGCACATCCAGGAGGCTGGGGCATGACATGGCCCGAGTCCTGGGCCAGAGAGCAACATCTGGGGGAAACACGGGTATGCGGGTCCAAGCGTGCACATCCTTTCCCCCCCATCTTCCTAAGAAAGGCAGGTGTCACGTGAGCTGTAATCCGGTCCCAAATTATGCCCCGAACCTGCGTGCGTGCGGGAGTGTGCGTGTGCGAGCAAAGGCACGCCTTCTCCATGGCCGGGGCTCTCAGCCCCAAAGCGGCCAGGACTGTAGCCAGGAGTCCAAAAAAGGGCACTCTCCGCAAGCTTTGCTCGCCTCTCCCGGTGCCAGGGAAACGCACACGGACACGGGGACGCGCACACAGAGCGCTTTTTCTTGCAACAAAAGGCGCACGACGCCAGAGCCGTGCCCCTCACAGCTGATTCCTCAGCCGTGCCCGTAAAACCCCCGGCAGCGCCGCGTCCCCCGCCCACTCCCCCCGGCCCGACCCGCACCGCCCTCCCAGCCCTGCGTGACCGAGCCCTGGCTCCGGGGGGGGGCCGGCGCTCCCCGTGCGATCCGCGGGGCGGGACGGCGGCCGCGGCACTATATAGGGCGGGCGGGCTGCTGAGTTATATAGGGCGGGGGGCTGGCTGCTGCGCTATATAGGGCGGGCAGGAGCGCTGCTGCGCTATATAGGGCGGGCGGGCTGCGCGGGGCACAGCCGGGCGCGGAGCGGTGCGGCGTGGCTGGCAGGCGGCACGGGGAATAAAACCAAAGGAACCTCGATTTTTTTTTTTTAATTTTTATTTTTGCTTCACCCCCCCACATCCCCGCTATTTTTGCCTCCCTCCCCTCCGTGCTTTCTCCTTCTTTTCTGAAGCGTTTTTGGACTAAGTTTTCTTCAGACCGTCTGGGCTTGGCTTTTTTTTTAATTATTATTATTTTTTCTTTTTAATTTTTGCAAAGCCATTTGGTGCTTTTGTTTTGGGTTTGCTTTTTTTTTTTT
>WBMV01006675.1:607977-707953 GCA_013396655.1 Campylorhamphus procurvoides | reverse complement strand
GCTGCGAGCCCTGCGACGCGCGGGCGCTGCAGCAGTGCAAGCCCCTGCAGCCCGACTGCGCCGAGAGGGTGCGGGAGCCCGGCTGCGGCTGCTGCCTCACCTGCGCGCTGCGCCCCGGGCAGCCCTGCGGCATCTACACGGAGCGCTGCGGGGCCGGGCTCAGCTGCCAGCCGCGGCCCGAGGAGGCGCGGCCGCTGCAGGCGCTGCTGGAGGGCCGCGGGCTCTGCACCAACGCGACCGCGGGCGGCAAGCTGCGCGCCTTCCTGCTGCCCGGACCGCACGCTGCAGGTAAGGCTGCGCCGGGAGCAGGGGCGGCATCCCTGCGCGACCCTCTCCCTCCGCTTCGATGCCTTCTTGCTCGCCTTTTCCAATTCCTCCCCCCCACCCTTTCGTTTTCTTTTGTTTGAAGTTACAAAGGGAGCTGCCCGCAGCTGGGGCGGGCTCGCTGCAGAGCTCTGTCTCCAGAGCAGGGGGCTCTGCCGGCAGCCACGTAGCCGAGCCTGGGATCGCTTGGAAGGAGGGTGTGCTTTGGTCGAAGGAAGGGATAATTTACTTCTTCCACCTTACTTGTGTATGCGTAGGTTTACTTCGACACCGATGCTGAGAAGTAGCTCCTCGCGAAAGAGGCAGAGTTGCCTTCTCTTTTTCCTTAAGAAAAAGGGGGAGTGGGGGAGGGTTTGCATGTTGCTTCTGCGGGTGCGTGGGACTGCCAGGCTACAGAGCCTGGATGGAGAGAGCATGAAATCCTTGCCGTTTGTACCCGGTGTTCTTGGAAAGAGTGTGCAAAAACTCGAGAGAGTGGGCTCTAACTCCAGCGCTGCAGCGTGGGGTAAGGCAAGGAAATCTAAGCACAGAGAGGATAAAAAAAAAAAAAAAGTTAAATATCCCTTTGGCCTGGAAAGGTGGTTATTCAGAACAAAGCGTTTGCACAACAGTGTTTAAGAGGACGTTGGTTTCTTGCCTGCACTGCAAATAAATCTTTGGTCAAACGAAGCTTTCCCGTACCTCTTTCCATGTCTTGTAAATGAGACGTTCACTGAGCTGGTTTTGTTTTGTTTGAAGAGGAAGGGACGGTTGGAAAAAGCTCAGTTAGCATGCACATTTGGAAACTTAAGACAGGGAAACTTGGGATTCAGATCAAGAAAGCACAGTCCCTCTATGCAAACATTTAATTAAACTGTTTGCTAACCAACAGCAAGTATGTTAACATTTATTTAATAGAAAAGTGTGTCAAAAGGCTTTCCACTGTTTGCATTTTTAAAAAGCCAGGAGATTTTGTGCTGGGTTGCAGGGGCTCTTTGACTAGCCTCTCCTTAGCTGAGGAAGTGGCACCAGTGCTCCAGTTAACTGGCTTCTGGAAGAATAGGCGAAGCCTTATTATAATTATTTATGTGCTGTTCCCAAGCTGTGACAATTGGAATGAGAGTTTAGAGGTATTCACTGAAGTTTTAAATCTCCTTGGAACGTGGCGCAGCTTCCTTCATCACATGAGCTTGGCTCTTCATACTTATCCTTGGAGTGACACTGGAAACAAGGGGCATCTCCTCGGTAGTCAGGAGTTGATGCTGTTTAATGTAGTGCTTTTAACAGTGACTATTAGAGAAGGAGAAAGGGGAAGACAGAGCTGCACTTTGCTGAAAGTCTTTCCATTTTTCAGCCAAACTCCTGAATTTGCATTCTTGGCTGAGGGAGAGCTCTGATTTTTGAAATCAGCAGGAGCTCTGATTCCTTAAAAAGTGCTAAGTAGGACCCTTACAGTTCACATTCAAGGACTGAAGGCTGCAGACCTGGTGTGCAAGAAGGAAGAAGCACCCCAAACCTATGTGACATGTAGTGCCTGCCTCCTCACAGGGACCACTCCACTCCCAGCTCTAAATCCAGCACTCCCTGGTACACACCCTCTCAGAGCAGGATCACATCGTCTCCTTTACACTAGGTCCAGCTAGGTCCTGCATCATGTGCTGTACTGTTGGTCAGTCCTAGTTCACAGAAATTGCTGGAAATCAGTATAGGGTGGAGTATATTACAGTAGTAATTGTAGTAGGCTACTGACTTTCCAACTCTTTTTTGGCCATGAAAGTGCTATGTAGTAGTGTGCATGTGCAACCCTTCTAATCTTTAAAAAAGGAGCCAATAACTATCAGAGCAGCCTCGTTTCTCTTATGAGGGTTAAAGCTAGGATGGCACTAAGTTTTGTGAAACTGAGCTAATCAAATATGCTTTACAGTTTAAAATGTGGCAATATGACCATTTGAAATTGAAGTGTAAGAAGTGCTATTGAAATATGATGGCCTATGTAAACTGAAATGACCAGCCACGGTCATGGATATTCAATGCACATTAAGAATATTTTTTATTTACTTTTTAGTTGAAGAGAAAAACTAATGAACTGGACTGATTGCAGAAGATCTAGAGTCAGGTTTATAACATTTTATTGACTCATTTCTTGCAAATTTCATTGAGAATGTGGGGGAAAAAAATACCACTGTTTCAAAACAGGACATTAAACCACCAAAAATATGTTCAAATACTGCTGAGAGTCTGAGCTAAACCCACAAAAGCCAGGAAATTTAGACTTAAGACTTAAACTTCCTTAATCCATTGGCACTGCAATTTGAATTTTCCTGGTCAATTATGTCAGTTGCCAACAGTGGCTGCACTAAAACCACCGGTAGCAAAATGTTAACTCAGATCCCTCTTCCTCTCATGTTCCTTCCCCCATTCCTGTGTATTGGCAGTGCCACTCCACTGCCTGTGTTGAAATATTTAGTGTCAGTGAACTATGTGAACATGCACTTTCAGGTTTAGCACTGAATTTCTCAGCTGTTGTGGTTTCTCAGTGAGTCATCCAATATAATTTTAATGTTGGATGTTATCATGGTGTTATCACATCAGTTATCATTGTGCACTCCCAATAGTATTTCCTTAAAAATGCAGCATAGACAAATACCTCAGAAGGTACAGGAACACTGGACTTATGGAGTATGTTAGAAAAATGTGCTTCTCCTGATGTCTTATAGTTTAAAGAGAAAAACTTTTGAAGCTCAAGATGAAAGCAATGCTTGTTCTTTGACACCATTACGGAATGAATGGCATTTTTTTGTCCCTTATCTTTAAAATGTATAGCAGAGGAATGAAAGTTTGCTATTCTGTTTCTTTCCTGATCTCTAGGTTGAATAAAGTTAAGGGGGGGGTCGGAGAGGGGAGGGTAGTGTTAGAGATAACTAGTTGGACCCAGGAAGTTCAGCTGGGTAGAGTTGATTGTATTAACGTCTCTTAAAAAAAAAAATATATATACATATATAAATTGCCATCCTGGGGAAGGCAGAGCCACACCGCAGCCCATAAGCTCCCGAAGCCGGCCGCGTTTGGCTGGGATTGATGAAGTCAGCGGTGGCGGAGGGGAAGGATCCTCACCCCGGCGCCGCTGGGGCTGCGGCGGCTCCGCTGCGGCGGCTCCGGCCCGTCCCCTGCTGCCGGCGGGAGGGACTGCAGCGGGCACCAGGGGCCGTGCTTCCCGGGGCAGCGCTTCCCGGGGCAGCGCCGGTGGCTGGCTTCCAGGTGTTGGGTACAGCCCGCTCTGGTGGTATAGTGGGGGCGCCCTGAGAAGCCGCCGTCAGAGTGCTTCAGTTCCGAAAGTCCTCACTTGGCAACAAAGGCGGTGATGCACGTGGAATGCTACATTGTTCGTGTTCTGGTATATTGCTATTTTGTAAAAAGGAGAATTAAGCACTTAGACTAATCTAGTGGCTTGTTGGTCAAGGGGAGATCTCATCGTGGTCGGCAGCTTCCTCCCAAGAGAAAGCAGAGGGGCAGGCACCAGTCTCTTGTCTCTCATGGTTAGTGGTAGGACCTGAAGCTATGGCAGGGGTGGTTTGAGTTGGATATTAGGAAAAGGTTCTTAACCCAGAGGGAAGTGGTCACAGCATCAAGGCTGCCAGAGTTCAAGAAGTATTTAGACAACACTCTCCAGTTCATGGTGTGATTCTTGGCATTGTCCTGTGAAGGGCTGGGAGTTGCACTTGGTGATCCTTGTTGGTATCTTCCAGCTCAGGATATTCTGTGATTCCACGTTCTTGTAGACACAGCTGGCAGTTGATTAACGTTGTTTCTTCTGCATTTGTTCTTTTTGAAGGAAATTCCAGTGATTCAGAAGAAGACCGGAGTACCAGCAGCATAGAAAATCAGGCCATTCCAAACTCTCATAGGCTGCCAGAGTCCAAGTTGCATCCGCCACACATCAAAATAGATATCATCAGGAAAGTGCAAGCCAAAGATACGCAGCGCTATAAAGTGGAATATGATTCACAGAGTACAGACACACTGAATTTTTCTTCTGAGTCCAAACAAGAGACTGAATATGTAAGTATTTTTGTATTTGATTGTTGGGTCCCATGAACAAAGCTACACCAGCTTACAAAGGCTGCTGGTGTCTTTAAGAACCTGAAATAAGTTCCTCAGCAACAGGGTACCTTCGTCAGCACATGCTCTTCTAGCTGTGTCTGTATGTTAGCTTCTGATACTGGTCTGACTTTGGGAGCTCACTTGAAAATAATAATTTAAAAAAAGCTGTTGATCTTCCTGTAGTCCCAATTTGGGATGAAATCTTTCAATGTGTGTGATTTGTAGTCAGAGTGTTTGAGCAGTAAGAGCTGCAATTTAAAGCACATGTTTAGAGCTTGTGAGGTCGGTACAGAAAGAAAACACGTGAAAGCAACAAGGAAGGTCTTTACTAACCAAAAATCTCCCTTTTAATCTCCAGTAGAACTGTGGAGTCTATATGCTTTCAGACACTCACATAAAAGGCACTTTACATGAGCAAACTATTAATATTACCACTTGAAAGTATAAATGTCATTACTTCACTAATTAAAAACTGTACCAAATGAGTCTTTGTGTCGATACAGAAACTTAAACATTTTTAAACCATGCAAACAATTTTTTTTGGGTCTCTGCTGAAAGAGTGGGCTCTGAGACTGAGTCAGTAATATGCCCAGACAGAGTGTAGTTAAGCATAGAGTTTGTGGGCTGTGACTATTGAATTCTGATCCCACTGCTGAGACTGACTGCCTTCTTGGCCTCTGGCAAACTATGAACTCCTCTGCTCTTGGTTTTCTGACTGCAAAGTGGGGCTCATAATGCTTTACTCCCTACCCTGAAGGGCTGCAGTGAGAAATAATTAGTTGGTGTTTGAGACATGCTCTTAAAAGCGCTTCTGAAAGCTCTTTTTGGCTCATTGTCCAAGAGCTAATCCTCACTACATTGTTGTCAGACTTTTGCAGATAAAGAAAGTGAGGAAAAAAGTCACATGCTTATCTAATGAGACTCTTGTGCACTACTGGTTCTTTGCATGTCTGCATCCATTTGGTCCAGTTGAAATTGGGAATCATCGTCCAAAGTTGAGGTATTTTATATATACATATACATTATGCCAAACGACTTGCTTTCAATTAAGTCAATTTCATTTAAGCTTTCAAATCCAGCAGAATCACAAAAATCCAATGTTATAAGGGAAGGCCTACCTGGTGTGTTTTCAGTGGCCTACTTTCTTCTTTTTCCACTTGGTGCAAGGCCAGCTTTTCCAAACTTGTATGTTACTGATTGACACACTGGTTAAGCCTTCCCATGGGTATATGTGACTGTCATTTCAACTGGAAATGCCAGTACATGCCTCAGCGTATCACAGGCCCTTCAGTGTTTAGAAATCACTTTATCTTGAATAAAAAAGAGTCATATTTTTTTTCTGTGAATGATCTACCTTTTGACATATCCAGCCATCCCTTTGTTTTAATGGATTTGCTTGGGTTTGTATTTCTTGTCCTTTAAAAATTTATTTACTCCTATGTGAAAGACAGAATTTGGGAATGAAGTTTCATTTGTGTTTTCTAAAACATGCTTATTAACAGGGTCCATGTCGTAGAGAAATGGAAGACACTTTAAACCACCTAAAGATCCTAAATGTCTTGAGTCCAAGGGGCTTTCATATTCCAAATTGTGACAAGAAAGGGTTCTACAAGAAAAAGCAAGTAAGTACAGAGTTTTGATCATTTCAATGAATGCACTTCACCTTTTCTGCATCTTTGTTGAAGGATCTTGCCAGCAAGGTGCATTATATATCATTTTACAGAGGAACTAGTTAATTTCCAGTTTTGGGACCTGACCCAATAGTGCTGAACCTTGTCAAGTGGGGATAGTATTTTTATTTTCTGTTGGTCATGACAACAGATTCATTTGAGAAACCTCATACCTAATCACACATGGGTTGACTGGTGTCCTAGATACTAATGCCCTTTGGTTTAAAAAAAGCAGTGCCTCTGCAATAACCCACAGAGCTAATGTTGCAGTCACCATATGACTGCAATAGATCAATGCTTTGAATTGTAAATAGCTGCTTAAGAGTTCCTAGAAGAACTGCACTGGATCATATTACAAAAAGCAACTTGAGAAAGCTATATATCTGTCCTTTATGTGCTACACAGGTCGCTTCCAAAATCCAAGTCATGTTATCATGAAAGTGATACTTACACTAGTTACTCTGCAGCAAGGATGGCTTCTCAGCCCTTTCTGGTTCTGGGGTTGTGACCTTTCTTGTGAAATGCAGACTGAAACTGCAGGTATTTATGCTTTAGTTGTGTCAGATTGAGCTACAGCAGCAGTCTTCATTCAGTGCTGCCCTTGAAGCTCATTCAGGAACTTGGGAAAGTGCACATTACATTTAATTCCAGTGTTTAGTTAGTGGCCTGCCTCCAAATATGTTTCTTGGTATAATTCCAAACTTTCCTGAATTCAAAGGTTTCTTTTAAGACTTTTCTCAAGGACAGATTTTGTATGTGGACCATCTTGTCTCTCCCGTTTGGGTTTACACAAGTCAGTCTCTCTATCTCTGGTAACCAAAGGAGTGGTTGACACTGTTGCTAGCTAATGCAGTTAATTTGTTGGAAATGAGAGGCCAACCTCCAACCAGGCAACCTTATTTTAGGAATGGTATCTCTCCATTTTTTGGCTTCCAGCTTTCTTAGAAACAGTCTTTCCCTTTCTGGTATTCCCTGGAGCTCTGCATTAAGCTGGCAGTGTCAGGTGGAGCATTTGCAATAGGGGTGAGATTTCCAGCCTTTCTGCCATCAGTCCAGCATTGACAGCACTGTTTGACCTTCGGTGCATGCTGTTGAGCTTGTTTATGCTTCCCAGCTTTCCCTGAGCAGGTGGTGGCAACTCCCAAGCAGGGGAAGTTTCCTCTTGTTGCCTGGAGCTTTGAGAAGCCTGTGTCAGTCTTGTCATGCTGCATGTAAACTAGCAGAGAGCAACGCTCATATCTTGATCTGTTTTTTTCAGAAAATGCATTGGACTGCTATGCAGAGCCATAAAAGCATTTCCTTTTAACTGTGTTCAAAGCACACAGGTGTACTGTAGCCCTTTTCCTTTTCTACGTATTAGAGAAGACCGCAGATTGTTTACTTTGTTCAGTAGATCTTCCTTTCATCTCTCTTCAGACTCTGAGGTTTTTGCTTTGTCAGCAAAAATGTGGTGGTTTGCAAGCAGTCTCTGACATGTGTATGTAGTAAATCAGATCCACAGTAAGCACATATTAAAGTGGCTTACTTTAAAGGATGACTGTACTTTAAAGTGCAGCCATAGTTCTGCCACCAAGGCAGAAGAAAAGGAAATATGACATTAAAAAATAGGAAAGACAGATAATAATCTTACCTAGCCTTTGTTCCTGGAAGTTGATTTAAAAGAATAAGGCGGTGGTACAGAGAAAATACACACTTCTGCCCTCTGTTTAATATCTGTCCTGCCTAGAGAATTTAAAAACTGCTTTAGGAAAGGTTCCTCCACTATGTTCGACAACTCATCCAGTCAGCAAATAGAGAGGATAAAGGGACACTTTCATACTTGGCCAGCCTTGTTAAGCACTGTGCCAATTTACACAGGTCCAGTAGTTTGGGATGACTTGGGATCCTGTAGGAGATGCCCACAAATGGAGCTCGTGTGAGTAAATATTCTACGTGACATTAACTGTCTGCAGGGAATTGTGACAACTGTGTTTGTTTGGTTTTCTTTTTGAAGCTTTGTGTAGGTCTGATAATTTAGACACTGAGCAGGTGTCTAATCTCACTAACAGAATGCTAGGTTATTTTATTAATTCCCTTCATTGCCATTATTAGCCACATTCAGTCTGTAGTTGAGCTATATCCTACGGTCACAATAAAATGCAGAACAATTGGTTAGGAAATAGACAGTAAATCCATTGAAAAATAAGTGCAAGGTAGGCATTTTGAATTCTGGAAACAACTGCCAGAACCACTCTCTAGGATGAGAATGTAGTAGGTGTGGGATGGTAGGAATCTGATAAATTATGATCACACTGGATACCCTTAAAACTCATTCAGGAGGCACTTCACATATTCTGCCTTCCTGGTCACCTGTTCTTCCAGTCAAGTTGAAAGCAGTTATTTTTCATGACACTTGTGGATATCCAGAAATTGACTTTTCAGGAACAAAGCATTTGCATATGTGAAACAATTTTAGGAACATAAATTTATCTGTCAGGGTATAACATAAAAAATATTTCACACCTTGTGTTTATATATAAACTTTTTTTAAAAGACCTATTAAAATTTAGAATTCTTTGTCTTAATAAATCACATATGTAAGGTTGTACTATTCAACGGTGGTATATAGGTGTATATAGTGGAATAGGTTGATACAGGCATGTTCCTGCCTCAAGCATGGCAAAAAGGGTTTTGATGAAATTAGAATTATTATATGGGGCAATTACTAGAATTGCCCCATGTTTGTGTACTGGAGCCAGATATTCACCTAAATGTGAACTGGCAGTGTTCCACTGAAAACAGACCTGGGCTTGGCAGGAACCAAAACTGCCCGAGGTATATGTCAATGCTGTCTGCAGTCTGTTCCTGAAGGCCACAGTTGCAGCTCCATGGAGACCACTGGGCTGACCAGGAATTTAATGGGATACCATATGCTTTGCTGTGCCCCACAAATGCCTCTGCGGCACTTCTTTGTGGAAGGGAGAGGAGCAGGTGGCATGGAAGCTGGCAGCTGGTGTCTCTATCAGAAGTAATTACTGTCTCCATGGCTTGAGTAGTTATCCAGCTTTTTGAACTTATGAAGTCATACAGAAGAGCTGGGCAGAGCCTTGAAATGTATGTGGAGTTCAAAATTCAGAAGAGCAGATATTCAGATAGATTTTTTTTTTTTCCCATATGACCTGCCTACCACTTCTGTAGGGAATGCATGCTAGCTATTTCAGGTTAAAAGCATCAGCAGTGCTTTATTATTGACAGCACGGCTGGGTGGGTAGTGCAAAATCACAGATTGGAAAAGATAAACTGCTTCCTCATCGAGTGTTATTTCAGCTGTAGAATAATCTAAGGAGTTTGTTTTTCAAATGGGTTGTCTAGAAGAAGTAAAAAAAAAAGTACTAGTAGTAGGAAAGGTGCTTCTGCGAACTAACTTTGTCTTGCAGTTAATTCTGAAAATTGATTGTGCAACTGTAAAAAGCAATCAAACCTTCCAACAACATGAGATAACTTTAATTGATCATTTGTTTTGAGAGTGATGCAAGCCTATGAATCAGTGAGAGTTGTGTAACATACTTCATATAGTACTTCTAAAAGGGGAGGCTATGTTACTATTATTAGCAGAAGTGTAGTTTCATTGCCAGAGCACCAGGCTGGCAGCCAGAAGCCCTATACTCCTTGGGCTCTGTCTGTGCCTGCTTTGTTGGGAAAAACAAGAAGTCCTGCCTCACTTTCCCTTTCTGTAAAATTTAAATTGTGCCGAGACTGTTTTTTATTAATTCTTCTGTTTTGAGTATGAAGAATTTAAGTTATTAAATGTTAGTACTACTTAAGCTAGAGTCCAGTCCAGTCACCACCAAATTGAAGGAAAATTTCCCTTGACATCAGTGGACTTTGAGCAGCCATTCATTGAAATCCTGGAGAATAAGTGTAAGCTCTAGTCAGGCTTTTGAGACAATAAATAAATAAAGTAGTAAGACTTATGTTTACAGATTTAGTACAGAAAACCAGTTGAACAGATAACTGGAACTGAAATGCAAGTAACCATTTAGTTTATCAAATGTAGCTGTTCTCTCAGTAGGTTTGAGCTTCCTCTCCTAAAACTAAGCTAATAAGTACTTTAAGCTGGATCTTGTCATCCTGCTGCTGTGCATTTTTCATAGGGCTAATGCAGAAGGACTGCAAATTTATAGAAAAGAAGGCGTTGTACTATTTTTGCATTGGGCTTGTTACTTAATAATATATTACAAGGGTGAATCAGTTTGCAGTTAAGGTGATTAAACTTACTTCATTTAAAATAAAATAAGCAAGTTCTTGAAAAATCTGTATCTAATGTGTGACCTGCTTACATCTTTCTTTCACAAGTCCCTAGTGAAGGCTGTCCACACTGCTCCATGCTCATGGGCCAGTGTGCTAGTGCACGCTGTCCCAGGAGTGATCTATATTCACAGTTTTATCCAGAATAGCACCCTGTCACCTGAGACTAAAATAGACATTGAAAGTATCAGGCACTTTGATCAGCATGTGAAGCCTAGTGCTTGCTTGATGCTTCCTTGCGTACCTAAACATGGAAAAGGCACTTATAGTTGTGAGCCACTGCCATATCCTGCTGGAGACTCTGGAAAACAAGCAGTTCACCTGACTTGTACCAGCCTGAACCTCTGAAAAACTTGGTTTGCTCTTACTGTGATCTCAGAGGCAACATCTGCTCTTCTTGCATGATAGACTTGACCGTGTTGAGGGATCTAAGTAGCTTCAGTCTAGCCAATGTTCCTTATATTGACAACGCAGCAGACAAAGCCTCGGGAAATGACGCATGCCTGCATCACTGCATCCTTTGTCAGTGTGTTCTGAGTAAACAGCCACCTCTGTTTGCATTTGAAGCAAACCCTGTATCACCAAATCCCAAAACGTGAGCTGACATGGAGCCTGTGTCTTGACAGTGAGGCTGACCATTGCAAACTTAGTGAGATTCTGATACATGTCTTGTGAGTGGGTAAAAACCCTGTGAAGTCCCAGGGGTTCAGTATGTAACTGAACCAGGGTTGCATATTGAATGCAGCCTGTAGCATGTTATCTCTTTTAGTCTAGTTTTTGCCATTCTTAGTTGCTGGGGTGGAACATTACTTGCTTAGTACATAGTAGACTTTATAATGCATTTTTGCTGCATTACTGCTTCTAAAGAGGTTCAGTGTCATTGCCTGTTGTAGTTTCAGGTTGGTCAGCCTTGTGGGTAAATTCCACTAGTTACCTTAAAGTTGTCATAGGTTATACACTAGTAGATATGCAACTGTATTTATAGGAAAATATACATGTAAAGTTCTAACAGTTGTTGAAGTGATAATTCCATTACAGAAGGGTTATGTATCTGTTAATAAACGTCAGCTACAGTGTTGAATTTCCTCCAGCAAACAGATGCAAGCCAAGGGTGTTTATTGCTGCAATGGTTGTCTTTGCCAGTCTTGTGCTTTAGTGTAGAACATATCTGTTAACTTTCTTTTCCAAAGTTGGGTCCTAGTCATTAGCCTGTATTGTTTTAAGTAGTCCTGGTATTCAAAAGAAGTGGCAGTGCTGCAAAATACAATGGGGAGTGCTTCATAAGAGTGTTTTCAAATCATTCTCAGTGCAGTTTTACTATAGAGCAGTTAGACCCAGAGGAGCTGATGGGGAGAAGAGATAAGTTTTTATTGAAATACTTCGTAATGGTAACAAATACTCTGATTCTGTCAGATACAGCCAGGAAATGGAAGTGCATCTATCAAATGAGCAGGAATTCTGCTGTATAACACTAAGAGCAGAGAAAACATAAATCATGCTGACCAGCTCTCTTGTTCTGTTTCAGTGTCGTCCGTCCAAAGGCCGAAAAAGAGGTTATTGCTGGTGCGTGGATAAATATGGACAGCCACTTCCCGGGTATGATGGGAAGGGAAAAGGAGATGTCCACTGCTATAACCTAGAAAGCAAATGAGGGCTGGGTGCCAGCTCTTCTGGCATCTGTGCATGGCCGCTGGACCTCACAGAGACCTTGGAGGGGCTGGGCACACACTGTGGACTGCATTGCGCGCGGAGTATTGATAATCTCTGCCTCCTGCAGCAGATGGGGAGTCGCAGCCTCTGCAGATGCTGCTGCAGCTGCACCCTGCCACCGACATGCGTTGAGCTTCCTATAGGATGAGTAGGGAGTTCTGAAACCCCATGTAAACCTGCACTATTGATATCCAGAGAGAGAAAAACAAAAGGCACTTCAGAATGGATTCAGGGAGTCTCCACTTACTTTCTAAAGAACGGCCTGTGACCAATTTGATCCCGAAAGATACTGTCGTTTTTTGGGTTTTTTTTACTTTTAAAGAATTTATAGATTTTAAGCTTGTAAAAGTATTAAAGAAAAAAAACACAAAAGAAACAAAAAACCCAACAAGGATTTAAAGGTAAAGCTTTTTTTACAGGTCTGATGGGAAACTAGTCTTCACGGGTAAAAAGTTTTATAAAAATCTCAAAGAACTTTTTAAAGAAATGTATTTCTAAAATAAAGACATGGCTATTTTTTTTCTGTAAAATTTATTATGAATATTCTGTTAGTCTGTATTTAATATAATTGTTTTTTAATAAACTTTATTTAAATGTAACATTTGAATACCAAGTATTACATGGTAATTCTAGTGTATGCTTCTGTATGCTAAGAGAAATTAAGGGTATGGAATGATTTACAAATATGTTTAAATCTACATGCATACACACTGACCTATTCTAGATAATAGAAATTAATTTGTGGAGCAAAGAAAGTGTTTCCAGAAGAGTTTGAGATTTTGAGTATTTGATAGAACTACAAATACCAGGATAATTTTTTGATTATTATTTTATTTTATTGTTATTTCTAATATACCCATCACTGAATTATGCCACTGGAAAGGATAACAGTTGCACTGAAGCTCTTGGTAAAGCCTTCTTCTGTCTGTCCTTTGCTTCAGTTTGTGCAACAGGGCTTACATTTCCTCCATTTCCTGCTCACACTAATATAGAATATTCCTGGACAAAAAATTACCATTACAGTACCATCCTTTCTATTTGCTTATTTATTTTGAAAAGGTGTATCTATTCTGTGTTGTCTTGGTACATTCTACCAAAGCACATGCTGTGTACGAGGAACTCTTGTTCAAAACAATGCTGACAAGATGGGGGGATCATCAACCATGGGTGTTGAGCCCCATGTGCTTGATCTATGCTACACAAAATTGTTGCTTGCTTTGACTATGGTAGAAATCATTTGCCTGCATCCAAGTATAGAATAAGAACTATTGAGTTTAAATATTTAAACCAACTGTCTGCCATGGTGTTATATGTCTTTTTAATGGGAGGAGAAGTGATTTGGTTTTGTTGTGGTATGTGATGCTTTCACATAAGGAAGGCTTTGGCAACATTCTTTTTTTGAGACTGTTTACTGAACTTTGTGGAAAATTCTGTATGACAAGGAAATCTGTATAAGGAAAGGTGGACTGTGAAATGTAACATCTCTCTGGAAAGTAATGCCATATTTTGTATATGTATTTATTTATATATTTTATATAAATATTTTATATATTTATATAAATATATATTCTTATATGTGTCACTATAAATGTGTGATGTCACTGTAGAAAAAAGAAGCCATCAACTCTGTAATTTTTTATTGAGTTGGGAACTATGAAGACTGAGGGCAATGGGTATCCAGCTGATGGGCCATGGGTTGTGTGATCGAGGAGAGACCATCGGGCTGAGGAGCTGGTTCCTTGCCCACCACATGAATTGCAATGACCCTTGTTCCAATTTCTGTCTAATTAAATGAGTTTACATAATGATTAAAACTGAAATTTTATAACCTCAGAGTAAGAAAAAAGATATACATGAGGTGATGCTTACTCCAGGCTAATACAGATTTCCTGACAGATGGTTACAGGGGACTTTTTGAGGTGAAGATTTATTGCAATATTTTTGTTGCTAAAGCAAATGTAATGCCTGCGAAGATTTGTAGGCAAAATAATAAATGCTGGGCTTTTTTTTTTTTTTTAATTTTTAAACCAGTTCCTTTCAAATAATTTCATGGAGAGAAGATAGTTATATTTGCACCAATATTTGGGCACATAACCATAGATAGAAAAATAAGGATTGGAGTCATCAAAGTGAGTTAGTATTTTGTCCTTTTTTTATTTTTTTTTTATTTGCTATCTGGTGAGCCTTCTGAAAACAAAAATAAGTTTCTTGCCAAAAGTGATAGATAGTTGCCAGATTTTGCAAGTATGCAAGAAGTTTTCTAGTAGCATGTGACAGGATTTCTGATTTGGGTATTTTGTCAAGTATTTAAGCCTTTTACATTTTCCCCTGCCATTAAAAACAAATACAGAAGAAGCTGCCTAGGAAAAGTTCTTAAGTGATATTTTTTTATATAAAACCCCAAGGAAACTACATCTTAAGGAACTCAGACTGATTCAAGCAAGCAATCTGTCACATGAATTATTTAAGAAATGACATTCATCTCTAGGTCAGCTCCTCCTAATGGCCTTTAGTATGCAAGAGAGGAAACATACAGCCGTAAAGTGAGGAAAAAAAGAATTGTGGGGTTATGCAAGTCAGTTTTGTTATTTAGCTTCTAACAGATGTCTTTAAAACAAAATTATGTTTAAAAGTAGCCTCTGCCCCAAGAAAAAAATTCTCACCTGTAATTTGAAGCTTCCCCCTTTTCAGAAGTTGCCTTTTAAATATATTTTACAAGCACAGCTGCTTGCACTAGTAGTGGATACTTGCCATTGCCAATCTGATGGTCCTGTCAGTTGACATTTGTATGAAATGGTATGAAATTGGTATGCAATGCAAAATAACATTATTAATCCCCCCCCCCCAAAAAAAAATATTGCTTTTTAAAATTAAGAGGATCAGTTGTGGCTTTTTTTCTTTTTTTTTTTTAAATGTTCCTATTTCTGTGAAGACAGGGGTTCAATTCAATAGACAAGAGTACTTGTCATTCTAAGATTTTTCTGATGGCTAAGGGAGTCAAGCTACAATTCAAATAAATATATTTCTGATTTACATCGAAACAGCAGGATGTGGGCAGCATGAAGCAAATGTATGGATCAGTATCAGTCCAGAGGAAGATGAATTCCCTCAATGCACAGGTTGGAAATTATTCCTGCTAAGGACTTCAGTGAGTGGAAAACTTTGGGTTTGGTGACAAAAGTGAAACCAATACATTAGGAAAAAGCCTCTTATCTTGGTGCCTTCACTCCCTTCAGCTCAAGTGGTGTATTTTATTAAGTGAACAGCTTTTTTCTAGTTTTTAGTAAGCTCTTTCAAGAATTTCACGTGATCTAGGTTAATCTTAAGGAGTCTCAGAAAAATCCTTTTAACTACAAACGTTATTTACATGTCAAATATTTGCTTGGCAAAGCACTACAAAAGCCCCAAGCATGTACTGCAAAATTTGCTGATTCTGAGCATATTTTGCATGTTGCATGGGTACCATATGTAGCACAGATTGATGTGGTAAGTATTTATTTTAACAAGTGTAATAAATAGCTGCATAAATCCCTATAATTGACCAGAATGCAAGTTAAAGGTGGCTGCAGGCACCTCTGCTATCTTACAAACTGAGAAAGTTCTCTTTTTTAATAGATGTACTGTGCTTTAGTTTTTGGAGCCCAGAATATCATTTCCACTACTTTGACATGCACACCTCTCATTGCATAGTGTCAGCTATTTGTGCACAAGGGAAGGAGGCTTCAATGAATACCAAAAGCCACAGAATTCATTCATTTTTAGTACAGTCTGAACTTTTTATGACTAAATTCCATAGAAACCTTAACACAGCATAATTCCTTATTGAAGTGAGCCCTAAATTTAAGTAATGGGTTTTGAAACCTTTTGGGAAATCATTTTTATGTATCTCTAGTCACTAGACTCACTGTGTAAGCAAGGATGGCACCACAGAGATTTCACATACTAGCAATAGGAATTACATTTAAAGTATGAAGAGTACTGAGCGATTTTCGTGCATGCCAAAGCATATTAGTATTCAAAATGAAATGTTGATATAGGTAGGTGTTTTCTAAATGGTCCTGCTGTGGCTTTAGAAACCCTTCACTTCTATTAATTTTGATCAGAATATGCTTGCTTCCTACATTAGAAAGGACTGATTCCTTTATCTTCCCCAACTCCTACTTTTTTCTTGGTTTGGGGATTTTTTTTGTGTGTTTGTTTGTTTGGTTTTTTTCTGAGAGATTCGAAAATAAGGTCCAAAAAGAGTATCAGAGTATTCTAAGCGCAGGTTTTTTGTGGTCAGTATGGCTACATCTGCAAGCGTGAAAAATTGGTTTTGTTTGAGGCCATTAGAAGAGAAGTCTTTTGGTATTCCCAGTGGATCTGGGTATCTTCTTATAACTGGAATGTATTTAATCATTTGGTTTTGGAGTCTCCATCCTTGGAGGTACTCAAAAGCCATCTGGACATATTCTTAGGGAATGGTCCCCTGGTTGCCTTGCTTGAGCAGGGCAGGGTGGATCACATCACCTCCGGGCCTTAATCATCCTTTGATCCTATGAACCAGTCAGGATGTACCAGATTGGTGTCCCAATTTCCAACACATGAGATTGTCTACATTATGCAAAGCATTGATTGAGAAGATGTTGCACCTTTTTCTGCCAGAAAGGAAATTTCCTGGAAAACAGCAAGTAGTGCAAATTTGTTGTTGACCAGAAGAAGCCTGAGTTTGAAAATTCTGCATTTTAGGTATTATTTCTTCCAGTTCAGATTTTGCAGATGTGAAAGCATATATACCAGCCTTAGGGAAAATCCTACTCGAAAAACATTTGCTTTTGCTTTTACCCTATATATATATTAAAAAAATAAAGAGGACTTCAAGGCAGAAAGTTGCAGCTGAAAAAAATATGGACACCAGATATTAGCAGAAGCAGAGGGTAATGCTGCAAATCTCAGTTTATCCTTGCAGAATGCATGTCCTGCTGCTCCATGTATCCTGGCTCTCCACTTCTGCTGACCTATCCAAATTCCTTAAGAGCCTTTCTCTGTCATGGCTAGTTTCACCCCACTGCTCTCTGCCTGAAGTGGGGATGGAAAAAAAGGCAGGAAAATTATAGCTGCAGAGAGAAGCTGAGATTTCCTCCAATCTGTTAGCCTGAAAAATATCTAAAGAAAATGTCATTGAGAAGGACTGCTTCCCATGGCCATGTGTAGCAAGACCCTCCAAAAGTGGGGTAGTGGAGTGACTTGCTTATAAGAGTCAGGCTTAAAGTGCATTTCCCTCATTTCTTCCAACTGGAGGGCAAAGGCTATTTTTGCCTGCTTATGCCATACAGAGAATATTCAAGGTGAAGACTTGTTTCCTTTGTCTGCCAGGTGTAATGTAACTTGCACCCAGTAAAATGACCTAACTGACTGAGCTTGGAAAGTTGATTACTGTTTTATCACAGGGGTTCTGCAAGCAATCTTCAGCCCTCAGATCCTGCCATACATTTCCACATCTGCTATCACCCCACTACCAGTAACATGCTGATCTTTTCCTGTTTCCTTGCTGGGGCTAAATGGTGAGGGCTCAGCTGCCAAAGCGGCAATAAACAGAAGCTGCAGGCAAAGCAAAAATATGAATGAAGTTGATGACATAGCCAGCATTTTCTCTAGGCCTCCGGAGACATCCCACACTAAGTTTTCCAAAGAACCTTAGCCTAGTGAACACATCAGCCTAGTGAACTACAAAGCACCATCAGTGAGAGAGAAAAAAGTCACATGTCACCCCTGGCATAATTATGCAATTAGAAACCTCAGTGTAGGCACAAATAGGCTGCTCTTTGTTGGCTTAAGAGCAGTTGGAGGGGACTGAGAGCAGAAGGAAGGAAGACTGCCCGTGCTGTGTTCTGCATGGCAGAACTGCAGCAGGGAGGCTCTGCTGGAAGACCTGTGTGTGTTGGTCAGGCACTGTCCCTGCTGGGAAATGGGGTAAGGGAGCGGCAAGGAGCCAAGCATGTGCACAGCCCTGCCTTCCCCTGCGTGCCCTTGTCTTTGCTGGGTTGCCCATGCCCACTCAGATGGGACAATCCAAGAGGAAGTATGAAAAGATGAGCAGAAACTTTTTCAAAATTAAACATCCAAGATCTGGAATGGACAAAGTTTAGATTTGTTCCTTTGACATCAACATCCATGAGCACCCTTACTCCCACATCTTTCCTGCAGGAGCTGACCCTCTTCCTGAATGCTCACAGTAGCTTACTTGCAGATGGACTTTGCACCCTGGGGGAGGAGGTATGCAAAGGGAGGAGGAAAGGAGAGAAAATAAAAAAAACTCATAAAATAAAGCCCTTGTTTGTTGACAGAGCTATTGTCAGAGATGTTTCATTACTCAAACAAAAAGTGCTGGTATGTCTGGGCTCCTGCTCCACTGCTCTTGTTTTTTTGTACCTTTTGGTAATACAGAATGAACTGACTGTACTTTCAGCAAATCTTCTCCTTCTTTGCCCCCTCCCACCTTTACCTTAGTGTGACTAGGTAATACAGGGTGACATGTCTGTAAGAGAAGCCTTCCACTTGCACCAACTCTGCTACTGTTAAGAGTTACTGTTTGTTAAGATGCTCATGCCCCACTTTTCTGTGTAGTCTGAATACCTGCCCAGTTCTTGATGTAACATACAACAGCAATTGGTCTATAAATACAAAATTGTGTCTATAGAAAGCATGGGACCTGTCATCAGTGCAGCCTGGAGAGACTGTTTAGGCTAGTGGTTAATCAGTGGAGTGATAGCCAAGGAAAAGTAGACCAACTTCAAAAGCGTTCTGTAAAGATAGACATAGGACTTGACCATTCAATATGCAGCATTGTCTGAGAGTCTAACTCGGAATGAGTCACTTGGTTCTTTTTTTAACAGGTGTTTTTTACTATTTTTATTTTGGATTGGGCAGGGATTAGACACCAGCGTTGTTCTGTGATAGCGAAGCAATGACATGAGTATAAAAATAACACTTACAGATCTAGCTGCTAGACTGTTGGTAAAGCACGAAATCCTTTTGTTCTGACTTTGCAGAAAAAAACGCCTCTGTTTTTAGCATTTTTTTGGATTCATATGTAATATCTACTGCTCTGGGAACTGAGTGCTTTCCAGGAATGCAGTAAATCCTGTGACAAGCCTCTGCATTACACCATTCTTTTTCATCCCACTTTTCTTCTCCCTGAGGTAAGCAAGCTATATGTGATGCATTTTCTGTTTGCATTTTTATTTTGTTCTCTGTTTAAGACTCATTAGCAAGTGAAAGATGAAAGGAATATGGGGGTGTTTTTTGTAGAGAAAAAGGCTAAATCTTCATGTGCTTAGTATCTAATTGCACTCTGGATTGGCTCTGTAGAAAGTTGTTTGCTAAGTTTTGCCTTTGCAAAGCATGTGTTCTTACATGAAGTGACAGGGATGCTGCCCTTCACCACCATTTCCTTTTTCTCCTTTCTCTTCCCTCACCTTCAGCCAGCTCTAGGCAACACAAATGTGTCTCTGCTGTACACCAAAGTGATGAACAGAACTGATTCAGTATGAGCAGGGCCCAGTACCAGGTGATTTTAGGTTGTCTTGGGCAACTTCAGGGAAAACAGAGTAGAAAATGAAGTGCAAAGGGCAGTGACCTCACTTCTGTGTTATGAGCATTTTGCAGCTGGCAGTAGGCCATGGGCAGGAGGAGGCATGGCTGGAACAAACCCTGGTCTAGCAATCCTGGCAGGGCTTTGGCAGCAAGAAGCACAAACTGGTAGGTAGGGTCCTCAGATAACATGAACCAAACATTACAGATACTCACCTAAGACCTTCCCACCAAAACAATTTCTTTCTAGGTAGAGTAGGAGTGCAAGTGGGTATGAAGTATGGGAACTGAATTAATGGGGAATAGTACATCCCCTTTACACATCCAGCTGTACACCAGGTAACCTGAGCCGCTAAGAGTATCCTGTAGCACTGTTCTTACCTTTCTTGTTTGCCCACTCATTCCCAGCAGGCTTGGCTTGCCAGTGCAGGAGGGACCTTTGCAACAGGCACACACTGAAGCCAGGACTGCCAAAAAACCAAACTAAAACGACCCCACAAAGCCAAAAAAGAAAAGGAAAAAGAAAAAGAAAAAAAAAGAAAGAAAAAGAAGAAAAAAAAAGAAAGCAAAAAACCCCCAACCAAACAAACAAAAGAAAAAACCAACAAAAGAAACTAATAAAAACCCCTGAAGTGCCACATGAGCAGGAAGACTGCAGACCTCTGATTTTTCACCCTGATCCTTGAAGCTGATCATAAAAATTAGAACAAATCACGACATGTGTTATCTATGGTCTAAATGTAGTCAAAACTCCTGGCAGCACTGTAATAGGGGGTATAAAATTTGCCTGCTTTGCCTCCTTGCATTAGTCCTAATCCCAGTATATGGAAGAGTCTGGCCCAAATCAGACAGCCCATCCCAGAACATCTCAGCAGATGTCTGTCCTGGTGAGCCCTGGCAAGATGTCACATGAGGCCAGATTGCAGATAAGGAAGCACCCCTTCCCTGCCACTTTCAGGGGGAGGTAAGGGGCTAAACCCCTCTGAGAAACTGGTCTGTCATGTCTGAATGCTGTATGAAGTAACTTCTGCTTCTGGTACTTAACAATTAAAAGAAAAAATTCTCCTAAATCCCTGTCGAAAACTAATTTCTTGCAGCTAGGATTGGAACCTGCCACCCTGCAAAGCATTAGAAGTAGTTATTCACTGGATTGCTACACTGCAAAGAGATGATTAAACATTATTAACATTATGAGTCCTTCCCCTACATATATGTGTATATATATGTATATATATATACAGATCCTATTAAAAAGAATTAATTTCTGCTCTCTTGACGTCAACCTTTACATAAGGTCTAAGGGGTGAGAGCAATCAGACTCCTCTTAAGATTGTGCTGTAGCTGAATCTATGAATTCCCTACCTTTCTTCACCATTTTCCCTTGGCAATGACACACAACAGTTGTTGAGTGCTGAGTAGACTCCATGAAAGGACTCCAAAATTCTGCCCAAATTTGCTGCTTCATAATTTTGATACAATGATTGCCAAGCATTTTGACACAGTGAATGCAGTGCTTTAACACAGTTTTAGCCAGGTCTCACAGCAGCTCATTACAGGAAGGTTAGGCATTAGTTATAATACCATATAATGCCATCGACTGCTTTTATGTGCTTTCCTTGGGAAGATCTCAAAAGACTTCACAAAGCAGGTCAGTAGTATATCCATACTTTTAAATCTGGAGCAGTTTAATAGACCCCAGTTGGATCAGTTCACATTGGCATGCAGATACAGCCAACACAGTCAGCAGATGCAACACACAATGCCAGAGACACAGGATAGGGAGAGCAGAGATCTCCACGCTTCGGCTTTGCACTTTCTACAAGCTGCTTTCCTTCTCCCATTTAAAACCCAAATCTTGTGCCAACAAACGGCAGGAGGATTTTATGCTGAGTTTCACTCCTGCCAGGCTCTTAGAAAATGTTATCACTCTCCTCTCAGGCTGTTTTCTTAGAAAGGGTTGGTGTAGCCTGTTTCCACCTCTGGGACTTGCTAACTCCCACACCAGTTTTTCCATGGACAAACTCAGCTTGAAGCCGGCATGGCAGTTACTTGAATTCTCTTCTTCTCTGTAACCACTAAGCTGAAGGAACATGTCGGGGAGGAAAAGGGACTATATCCCAAGCCGGGGAGACCCTCTTCTCTGCTTTCAGCAAATGGAGTTTTTCCCCAGCCTCTCTTTTACAATCTCTGACTTTCTGTGCAGGAAATGGCTTTTTTTCAGTCTCGATGTTATCTTTTAAATGCACTAATACTGCTGTCTTGGGCTTTTGAGTGAAGGAAGGCATTCAGCTTTCCTATCCAGAAAACCTTTTAATAACTTCCCTTGGAGGCTGCAGTTTTGCCCAAGGCAGAAGCTTGCAGAGCACAGCTGGGATTGGAGAGGGCAAAAGAAGGGGAATGGGGAAGGGAGAGCAAAAGAAAAACTCATTGCAGGAAAGGAGCTTGGCATTCAGGAGATGGATTTGCAAGGGTTTTGCCGGTTTTCCTGCTGAGGTCAGACTGTTGAATGGGATAATGCAGAAAACAAGAGACTGGGACAGAGTAGAAGCCATTATTTAATAGTTCATCTTAAATAACATGACATTGTCAACATGTGAATTACTAACACCTGTCAAAGGTGATGCAGAATATCTTGTTATGTTTTGTCATTTATCCAGTGCACATGTATGAAAAACAGATAGAAATACTGTCCCATTAGGAGCTTCAGTGTATAATTAAGGTTCAAACTTTCTTTTTCAAGAAACAGCTTGACACTGAAACAGAGGTGCAAAAGTAACATGATATATACACAAAACAGGTTTTAAATAAGTTTGTAGGCATGGTCTCTACCAAAATCTATTTTTTAAAAAAAATTCAGTTTTACAGCTATAAATATGTAGTACAAAAAATACAAGTTTACAAGCCATTTTCCCAATAGTTATACCATTTTAAGTCTTAAGTAGCAACATTCCTCCAACGTAAGATACATACATTTAAGAGCAATAATATTAAGTATTTACATATCAAGTTATGAAGTGTTTGAGAATATAAATTAGTAACAACATAGAGACAAAAATACAAGTACTGTGAAATAAATAATTCAACAGATTTACATATGAGGCTATCTATAATATTATACAAACAAAATATACAAGATTATAGGATTTGATTTTACAGTTGCTCATATCTGTCACTTGAGCATCTAGGCAATCTCAGTGCAGTAAAAATGTTATTTTATGGCATTACTCATATTCTGAAAATCAGGTGCACAATAGTGAAATGGCTCATGACTGGAATGGCTCCTGACTGGAACAGGCCCCCAGAAAACTTGGTGTGAAAAACCTTGGTATTCAGTTTCATTCTTGTGAGTTGAGATACTGTTGGCATTCTGGGTCTCCTTTAATTTCTGGAGATCCAGGAATTCTTCTGCCACTTTTTGGATAGACACACCAGCATTCGGCAGACTCTCCATCCAGTGAAGTTTCACACTAGATTATTAGCAAAATAAAAATCACCATAAGTAACTGCAAGCAGGAGACTACTGTGAGATACTGCAAGCAGAGGTATTGCACAGAATTAGGATCAGAAGGTGGGGACCTGCCATGCACAGACTCCTTTTGAATGCAGTGGTCCGCAGAGCCTCTGAACAACTTGGTTAGGGAGCCAAGACCCAAGCTCAGCTACCACAATTTCAGATTTAAAACTGCCCATTCCTTAGTAAACAGCAGTAGAAAACAGCAGTATCTTCCAACATGAGAAATGGAAGGATGGCAGAATATACAAACTGGTAGTGTGCGAGCAGTGACTGAATGGTCTGGCTCTTCACTCAAGGAGGCAAATAAGGGGGTGTAGGGTGTTTTTTTGGTTTCTGTTTCTTTTTTTTTTTGTGAGGGAGGGGGAGCAGCAGGGGAGAGAGAGGGGGTTGAACAATTTTCTGTTTGTGCTTGATTAGATCCCAAGGTCCCAGTGTTTGTGAGACACATCATGATGCCATACCCAAAAACAAGGTGTCTCGGTGACACAGATTTATGCAGACCTACTAAATTTGTGTGCATGGCCTGTGGTTACAGGGTGTGGCTTGAGGTCTGGAGCTTTAGTTAGGTTTGCAGATTACTCTCACTGTAACTTGCAATGCCTTTTTTTGAGGATATAATGGAAATGAGTAAATAAGCTAATCCATAGGCAGCACAAATCAGTATTTTTGTTCTGCTTCCACAAGGTTAATTTTGCTCCAAATTGCTTTTTTCACTGCCTGGGAGCTGAGAACCCCCTTTTAACATAGTGATTATTATATACTCAATGGGCTTTAGCAGGTAGTATGATGGATGTTATAAATTAATATCAACTGGAACTGTGCTAACAAATCAGGGACATGGAGCTTGATTTGGCCTGGGAGCAGACAGGGTGAAAATATTTTAGAGAAGGCTTGGAGTGCACCTGTTCAGTGAATGGAAAAGACTCTCCTGCCCCCATTGCTGTCAGCCCCCTGCATGCGACTCACTTTAAAGTGAAGGACAAACCACCTGCTCCCACTACAAAATATCCCTGTTTTCACAACCTGCTTGTCCAGCAGCTGCCGACTTGTGAGTTTGGGAGCAGAGGGCTGTGAAAGGGTTGGCTGTACCAGGCTAGTGGCAGCACTGCTGTGAGTAGATAGGGCAAAAGAGGCACACACCTGTTTGCTGTGGTAAAATCCATTCTTGTTGCAGTTGGGTAAGTAGAATTTGTAAATCTCCCCTCCACTCCTTTGCTGAGCATTTGCCAATTTATACAGGGCTCTGTAGAGCTCCTTCTGACAAGGACCCTGCAAGAATACCAAGCACAGGTTGTAAATACCAAAATCACAGAGAAACCAGCTAAACTAAAAGGGATCAAAATAAAGCTAGAAAAAGCTGAAAATACTTATTAGGCATATAATCAGACTGTTTTGCATATAGTTTTCCTTGTTTCCGGAAGAATACACAGAAAACCCTAGTGTTGCACTTTGACCTTTGTTTTTATTCTTTGAGGTATTTTCTGTCCTCATAAACACGAGGATTTTAGTCCTTAAATTGCCACACAAGGAAATTCAACCTGCACTAAGTAAACACATTACGGCTCAGAAGGTACAATCTCTCCTATTATGGGGAGGTGCATGTTAAGAGACTGGTACGTGAGACTAGCCACGTTTTCTGGGTTGCCATGGCCCTGTGCTCTGTTGATATATGAAGAATAGGTACAAGACATATATAGACGGTGCAAGAACAAACATCTGAATGTTTGTTATCTTTTGTACAAGACAGAACTGTCGCCAAAGCAACATGGAGCCACCTTGTAGCTCTGGGACCAAACCCCAAAGTGCCTGGAACTGGGGGTGAAGAATCCTTTGCAATAGTCATTGTTTTCACATTTTGCTGGCTCTCTTTTTCAAAATCACAATTGCTGTGCATCAACACTACCTAACACGTTTAAATCAGTGCAAGGAGAGAGGCGACTGAACAAATATTTCTACTTTGGAGTGAAAATAAAGACAACCTCTGCTTTTGCAAGACCCCCCCATGTCAGCCCCTCATATAAGCTGCCCTACTCCAGTCAATGGGTTTCTCTGTGACTCCAGATGAGAAAAGCAGAAGCCCTAAAACTCAGAACTGGCACTAACAGCACACGTGCATAACAGTTCAAACTGTACAAAGTGATTAAGTCCTGTACTGGATATGGAATGAGGCTTCCTAGGGTAGGGTGATGCTTAATAGGTTTCTGCTTTTTCTTTTCCATGTTGTCAGTTATCATTACGAACCCGGGCTTCTGTGGTGCCCAGCTCACCCAGCTTTGTAAGGCAGAAGTGCTGCTGCCTGGGACGAGTCTAACTGTGGTTCTCTGCTGCCCTCAAGTGGAGCACAAACCTGCTTGAGAAGGCCCTACACCCGCCACTACCCACTGCGATTTTGCGTACTTTTAATGGTTGAGCTTTTTGTCTTTCTACATTCTTGTTTCCTTGTGATCAGAGAGAAAGACATTTTGGTTTCCATTGGTGTTTCATCCATAACTACATGGAAGGACTCCTTTTTATTTCACTGTGTGATGGACCAGTGACAAATTCCTTTTCTTTTTTAACTAAAACACAAAAGGAGTCCAAGATTTTAATATGGGTTCCTGTAAATTAAGGGGCCAGGTTATAATCTGATAGTAAACGCAGTGAAAGGTTCAGCCTCTGCACGAACTCTGTGTAGGACATATCTGATGCTACTTTTGCTCCAGCCAGTTTACCTGTTCCTCAAGCATCTGATGAAGATATTTCAAAAGCCTGTTGGCCAGCTATCCAAAATACTGACATCTCAGTGTTGCTACTAGAATTTCATGCACAAAATTTCATTTTTGTATTCTGAATCAAGAGCATCTACTGAAATGGCCTCTGAAAGGTTTCAAAGAAAACACACCTGCTCTTTCCACTTCTTGAGTTCAGATATTCTCTTTGCTTTCATGTTTTCATATGCAGTGATGGCATTCCAGGGAATGGACTTATCCTGGCCCATGGGAAACATTAACTGATAGTTCAGCAGCTGATCCTGTGTTATTTCAGTGCTTTCCAAAGGCATATCATCAGGTTCAATAGAGTCTGGAAATTAATGATATTAAGGTAAACATCTTCAGTGAACTTTTACATTTATTTCTCATAGTTAAAAAGGCAAAGAAAAAGAAGAATCAATAAAACAAACAAACAAACAAACAGAAGTAATATCTAAGATAGATCCTTTGCAGTAGATCTTGTAGGACTAATAAATGGCAAATTAAACTTTGGTCATGGTTCACAGAAGGACTCATCAGCTACTCTCTAACAAGTCAGTTATTTTATGATCCTTCAGAATTACTTGAATCCCAAAGATGAGCTGTTGCCAGCCTGCTAGAAATGAAAAGACCTTCTCAGCCACAGTGGGTTGTAAAGACTTGGCTAAATGAGGAAAGACTGAAATTAAACTTGTAATGAATTTACACTTTTGTCAGTGTGATTTTTTTTTTAATTATTCATGAGGGGAACTGGTTCAGACCTCATCCCACGCTATCCTGTACTTCATTCTGTTGCTTGCCTCACATATCAGAAGGGGTGGCAACGCACAGGAGCCAGCAGTGCTGGCTCATGCTGGCCTGCAGTGCATCAAATAGCCAGGGATGCACAGAAGCCTGATCATGGCCTGCACACCACTACCTAAATCAGCATGTGTGAACTCTCCCAGTGAAAGCAGCACAAGCTCTTTGCAATGGCAGGGGATTCATAATAGGATAAAAATTTTTTGTGTCTAAATTTTACGTGTCTAACTAACTTGTTAGATCAAGGCTGTAAACAGCCAATGGAATAAAAAGCACCCTTTGACAAAGTTTAAGTAAAGATGGAGGTGGGAAACTGAGGATGGAGAGGAAGTGAGGGATAGAAGGAGGAAGGATGGAAAGAAGAGTGGAAGGGAGGAAGGAAGGGAGGGAGGGAGGGAGGAAGGAATTAAATCAAATGCAGGTGGCTCTTAAACACTCAGTTTAGTCACTGTTCCCTATCCTCCCCACTCCGTCAAGTAAAAGAGAAGCTCCACTTTCTTCCACTAATTATTTTGAGTCAATGACAATTATATTTGTAATGCTACTGAGCTACCTTAATCACCACTTCATGAACATAGCAGTAATGATGATGAAAATAATAATAATCATAATAAATTGAAAAATAATGACATAACACTGAAGAAATTCCTGATCCTCATATAGTCTAAGATGCTTGAGATGTCTTTTTACTTGAAGATAGCTTGGACAGCACTGCACTACTCCAAAAAAATTTTATTCCTGAAATGAAGCCAGGCACCAAGCCTTTTGGTCTTTTCATTCTCTATCATGACTTTTGGAGAAGGACATAAAGAAAGCTAAGAAAATATTTGTCCTACTCTAGTTACAGTTTACCCCTAAAGAAAAACTGCCTACAGCTTCCCAGAAACCTTATTCTGATTTTTCTGCATCGTGCCATCACTTTGCTTTAGGGTTTTCGTGCTCGCAGCCTGCAGCCTAAGAAGCTTGTTGCAAACATCTCTTGGCTCCGCACCGGGATGGGCCTCACCTCGAACAGGTCAGAGCACGTTTCCCTAGAAAATCCACTCAACCTTCCCTGCTTTTCAGACGCCTGCCTTACTTCGCTCGTTGTCCCTGGCTTCTGGCTCCCAGCGCCCGCAAGTGCCGTCGGCGGCTCCGGCGCATCGCGACGAGCCCCTAGTTACCCCCACTTGCTCCCGAATGCCCCCGGTTGCCCCTGAATGCCCCCGGTTGCCCCCGATTGCCCCGGTGCGCATCTCCGTGCCCGGCGCGTCCCCGATGTCGCGGTACCTGCAGGCTCTGCCGTGCGCATCCCTCCGACCTCGCTGGCGGGCAGGCACGTCCCGCGGCCCTGGATGAGGGCGGAGAGGGGCCGGGGCTCCCCGGCGGGGACGTGGCAGCGGAGCCCCAAGCGGCAGCGGGCCGTGTAGACGCCGCAGGGCTGTCCGTGCCCGAGGGCGCAGGTCTGGCAGCATCCGCATCCCGGCTGCCGCGCCGCCTCCGGGCAGTCGGGCGGGACGGGCGGGCACTGCGCGGTCCTGTCCGCCGAGCAAGGGGCGCAGAGCAGAGGCTGCCCCGGGGCCAGGCGAGGGGCCAGCAGCGCCGGCAGCAGCAGGGCTGGCAGCCAGGAGCCACTCATGCCGCTGAGCAGGGACCGGGGCAGGGCAGCTCGCCGGCCTGGGGAGCGGGAGGCACTTCGCACACGTTCGGCTCGCCCGGGCCATTTATACAGTGCTTTGCCTGGCTATTAATCTTTAACCCCGAGTTAACTATTACCTGAACGGGAGGGCTGGAGAAGCGTCGTTTCACTGGCGCTTCAAGTCCCCGGCCACTCTTCCCCTCCCCTTTCACTTTCCCCTTTATCTATTTTCTTTCCTCCAGACATGCAGGAATGCTTTTATTCCCTCACCCCCACCTCTCTGCCCCTGCACAGTTAACAAGGAAAAATGTGGTGGGGGCTGGAGGCGAAATTGGCAGAGGGCAATGGATGAATGGGGGTATCTCCCCCCCCCCCCCCACCCCCCCCGGTCAACAATGTCTCCTGTTNGTGCATGGTAACAAAAAGGTAGAAACTGTGAAAAAAAAAAAAAAAAAAAAAAAGAGGGGGGGGGGGGAAGGTAAAGGGGGAAGGAAGGAGGGAAATCCCATTAAAACTGAAGCAACTGACTTCGTATTTCCACAGCGACAAATGCAACAAACCCTTGTTTAATTTTCATCATGTGGCTGCAGGTTAGGAGTCCACTGACATACCAAAGAGGAGGCCTCAAGGGTAATAAAGCCATGAGGATCCTGTAACCACTGCACACATGCACGTAGGAGTCCTTGCATTAACCTCCAGAAGGGATTGTGAAGCTGAAGCTGGAGGGATCTCCTGTGCCTGGGCCCAGTTTTGCTACTGCTGCTACGATGAGAAGAGGATCAGTCCCCAAACACACGCCTGAGGGAAATCAGTGTCAAACAGGCAAAAAATAAATGAGATATCTGCTTTTCTGTCTGTCCTGTTACGCTCTCCATCTCCTCATGTGTCAGCTGAGGGAGGTGTGGGTGGGAAATCTTTCCTTTTCTTCTTTACATGCAACAGTTGTCACTCCAGTAAAAGAAAAAGTCCTCAAACTTCACTGTGCCAAACGGATTATTTTGTCCTGGTATTCACAGTATGTACCAAGCTTGAAATAGCAAATTCCACTGTAAAGTCATCTAATGTAGCATGTTTTTTTTTTGTTTGGTTGGGGTTTTTTTTAGCATTTATTTATCTTCTTTTGTAAATACATCATTTATGTGAAAGAAAGTGAAACAGAACTGCAGAGCATGTTTAACATTGTTATTCATTGTTTGTTTTCTGGTATTGATATCAAAGGTTTTATTTATAATGTAGTGATTTTTTACTGCTCTATATTCATAACTCATTTTCTAAAAGTATTCTCATTGATTACAGACTTTTACAACTTGACACATTTTCACTTTATATATATTTTTTAAATTCAGATGGTTTCAGGGATCTCTATCTAGATACACAAAAGGTGACAGCCCTTAAAACTCATTAGCATTTTTAAGCAATTTAAAGAAAATTAATTTTACACATTTTAAAAGAATTCTGTGTACCTCAAATGTCTGCCTAGGAGTAAATTTTGGCTGAAAATCTAGGGCACAACAATTTCTACAGAACACTGAAATTAGACTTTTCAAGCTCTTTTCACCCTTTAATTTCTATCATTTTTCTTGTATATCTCCCTTAGAAAATCATGATTCCCTTACCATTCAATATGAAATGAAAACCATACAGAAATATGTCTTCTTTCCTCTCCCAAAGGGAAAAAAAAGAGAAAACAATGCAAAATGAAATCTATTTCATGAAAAAAACATGAAAAAAATTACAAATGTAAAGTAAACCCAGTTGCAAAATTACAAAGACTCAAAGAACTCATACACATTTGGATATACGTATGCATGTATTCATTCACTTATCTATGTATCTGTCTTTGCTGTGTTAGATAGCCTTTTTTATGAACAGAACTGAGGGACACTGACTGACTGCTTAAGATAAGCTATTGACTCTGAATTTACTGTACTACAGAGAGACTGTCACTGACCCGTCTGCAGTTTTCCTGTCTGAAAAAAAACAAGATGAACTGAGAGGAAACAGCTTTTAATTATACATGTGAAATGTTTTTTGAAAGGATTTTTTAACTCATCATCATTTTTAGGTAACCAAATAAAGACACAATGCAAGAACAGAGTCCTTGTCTGATGTACAAGCCTACATAACAAAACTTCTGCTAGTTTCAGTCTCGTACTTCCCAAGCACCATCATGTTTTCAGGTCTTTGGCTTATTCTTCCTTGCTTTCAGGCAGCTGGCACTATCTGAACTGCCTAGGCAATTTCTAACAACTTGCTGCCTTTTAGAAGTCAGATTTTTTCAGTTTACCCAGTTAAATAAACAAAAGATAAATATCATCCTTCCCCATAGATTATAAAACACTTTGAAAGTTGCTTTTTTTTTTTTCTTCCTTTATGGTTGCAGGTTAAGTTGAAATGATACCCCAGCCTTTTTCCATTGGTTATCTCTTGGGAAGTCAAACTAAGGAAACCTAGAAACCTGCAAAATCATACTTTGTGAGTAGATGTTCTCCTGTACAGAAGGTATACCCATAAAAACCAGTCCCTTCATAGTTCATTTATATAAATGAAATTAACATAGGTTAGAACAGATTATGTTCACTTAGGGCAGTATCAATCAACAAGGCAATGCTTTTGTATAGGCCTCGGGACATCAATGAAGTGAAAGTATTGTATATGTTTATGTAGGCTCTGTTTGATGTAATACTACAACTCATCTACTGATCTCCATCTTTGACCCTGACATTGCTTTAAAGAACACAAACAGATAAGAGTCAGGAGGTTAAAAACATCCATGATGTAAAGTTGTGTTTACTAAGGACTTTTGATGGTAATTTTCAGGTGTTCCAACTGCTGACCACTAATTTGAACCATTTGTCAAAAGACAAGACAGGAATCCTAAGCAAGGATTGCTTTTCTACAAGATTGTTTCTAGTGGTTTCTCAATAATTCTTAGTCAATGACCTCACTTTGCACATTATATAAAATTTGGGATTTTTAACATTTTTTTTCTTTAAAGTCACATGGAGTGACTCACAGAATGTAAAGTTTTGTATAAATTTGAGTACAAGTGATTTTTATCCATTAATCACCAAAAATTCAAGTGACTTGCCAAATAGTTGCCTACAAGGACTGCTTCTCTGGATATGAATAAAAAAATCCACCGAAACAGCCAGTGGAATATCCTCATTATTTTTCTTTAGGTAAGAAACTAAGTTTAATATCCAAAACTACTGTGATACGCGCGCACACACACAGAGACACACACATATGGCATCAAGCATATGAAAGGAAACATAGTTTCTTCTCTGCATTTATTCTATATCAAAAAATGCTTTTGCTTTGTAGATTATTAGGATTTTTTTAGCCAAGTAGTTGAAGTCCTTAGGTTATTGAATAATTTTCACACATTGTTTGATTGTTGTAGTTTTGTGTCAGTGACGTATAAACTGTTTGGTATTATTTTTCTATTCTGCTTGGGTCAATACGACTTTTAGAATTAGATTCTGGATGCAGATAAAGAGAGGTTTCATGTTTGTGTTGCACTAACTTTTGCAGACTGACTTTTGCTATTTTCCCCCAGCAATTAATTTTGCTTGAATGTGAAAAATAATTTATAAATACCTAAAACTAAAACTGCAGAAACTCTAGTGAGTGGTTGTCTCATGGCAAGTCTAGCTAGGAAAGGCTGCTATGGACTTTTTGGATTAAATCAAAATCATGGGTCATGAAAAAAAAAGAGAGGAAAAGGTAATTTATATCCTTGGTGGCACCCAAAGTGTCTGGGTCCTAAGTAAAACACCTTGTTTATGATGTGCATGCATAGACCAGCCAGATAACTATTTTCTATAAACTATTGCACTCTTCTGGCAAGACAGGTTAAAGTCCTGTAGTCATCCTACCATGGGCGATCTGCCCACATAGTGAGTTTGTCTAGCTGGAGATACAATAAAAAAACTTTGACTTTCTGGGGTATGACAAAGCTGAGAACATGCTGCACAGTGTGAGTTTCTGTGTGGACAGTTAATACCAAAAAAAAAAAAAAAGGCTTCTGCTTCACCCCTTCTGCTGTAGTCAGCATTGCTAAACCCAGGTAGGGATATTTCCTTTGACCATGCAAGAAAATAAAGGCTTTTCAGAGCCTACCAGAATGAGCTATAGCTTAGCAGGGATTTTGAAAAATGTAAATGACCCCCTTAGCACTGGCTCCAGGCACCTAAACCAGCATAAGCTGTTTAAATCTCTTTGTATCCTTCAGCCACTGTGTCTCTCTGAGCCCAGAAACAGAAAAGAATAACGCTATGTAATTTGCCCTTTACTGTGGTCCCTGAGGGCTGTAGACACTGATGGGATGGGACTCCAGCCTTCACCACCATTAGGTTTACTTGCTGGAGTGGTTGCTATCTTATGCTGATAAAGGAAAAGACAAATTCCGCAGAGATTTATTCTTAAAACAATTTAAATATAATAGCACTTTCAAATACATATTAAGCTATCTCATGTGAGGTTTGAGACAGTAACAAAAGACTACCACTTACTTTAATGTCTGTGTCTGTCACATGAGCTAAGTGCCAGAATGCACATAAAACTCCTCTTTCTATCTGGACTAATACGTGGCATTCCAGGAGCAAGCATTTCCACATGCAGTAGGAGAAAAGTAGGCAGTAGTGATGGAGAAAAAGAATATCCAGCCCCAGACCAGGGCCATCATAGTCACAGCCAGTTGCACAACTTAAGACAAAACATGCCTATGGGACAACAGCCAGCAGTAATTCATTTATATTGGTTTCTACCTCATCAAGTGCAATAGTGGATATTCTCTTTCACAGATATTTAAAGTCTTACTGCTAACCCAAAACTGGAGGAGCCCCTGATGTTTCAAATTCCTGATCTTTTGTTCTGAGATTTCATGGAGATTTTCACCTCCATGAATATATTTGACTCTTAATACTTGAATATAAAATGCCATTCTTTCATCTTTTTATTTGTTTAAAAATGCTAATAAAAATAGGAATAAGTCATAGGTCCCAGACCACAGTAAGTCAAGAGGTCAACTTTCTCTGGTCATCCATCCTATGAAGTGGGAAGCCAAAACTGTGGGATAAACATGCCTGAACTGTGCTTGCTGCAGGAACAGGGCCTGAGCTGCAGGCAGAGCAGAAGACAGCAATTCTTAGCAAGAGACCAAGAGGGCTGTTACTGAAAGCAAGATGATAAATGCTGTTAAAACAGAAGTGCATATTTCTTTCTATCAATTAAAATTGCTTTTCACAATTAGGTTATTCAATTCTACACCGGTTCCTGCAAAAATAAAAGTTTGCCCAGTTGCTTTTGCCAGGAAATTTGTCCCTGCCTTTTGTCTTGCAGCATTTCTGATTTCAGCAGTAGTATTGGAATTAATTATTATAATTATATTGTTAGTAATACCAAGAGTACTTTTTTCAGGTTTCAGAGGCTCTACTGTTTCTGCAGAGGTCAAGAGACAGGACTCTGTTACTTCAGTCAATTCTAGGGAGCTTGAGGCTTACACAGAGAACAGAAATCAGGTAAGCTGCTGCTGGGAGTCAGAGTTGCCTGAGATTTAGTGTCTCTGATAGTTATCAAGTGTGAAAGCTTTTCATGCTCACTGCAGCCTTAATCTACAAGCATCTGCTATTTCAAACTCTGCAGGGGATCCACAGTGAGGTATAGGTGAGTTCCCACTGTCCACAGCAACAAAGATGCTCAGAAGTGCTGGCCTCTGCTTGGGAAACCTGAACTTTTTGGTGTGAGTGCTGCAGAGCTTGATTTCTGTTGGAAGAGGTAGAAGAATGGCATAAAGACAAAATAACTGTGAGACACAACACCCTCAGTCAGGCAGGTCACCCTGAGTGGCACCTACTCTTGAGTGAATACCCCTCAACAACCATTTTATAGAAAATTGAAGCTGCTAAATGTACTTGTCAGCAGTTTTAGGGCTCATTGAAGGACATCACAATTTGCAAATAAAGATGTGAAAGGGTTAATACGACTTGTTATTATATCAAAATCACACTGGAGATAAGATTGACTGTCACACGAATATTTGCCTGACCTACTGTATAAATAATCTCTGCCATCAAACAGAGATCACACAGAGTTACTGGATTAAAAAATAAATCAATATAATTAATGTATAATGAAACAAAGCAAAAGCCAAGATTAGATTGTCAAGGCACTTCGTCACAGATGAAAGCAGAGTGCCTCTCTTTGCAAATAAGATTTGACTACCTTCAGTAATCACAGTGATTTTGCCTTCTGTAGCAAAGTCACATGGAAAAGAGGGAAACCTCTAGTGACCCACAGGTTAGTGATGATGGGGCAGGTGTAAAAACTAAGACAGGCACAGAGAAGAATCATTAGATATCTCAAAAGCTTTTCTCTCGTGAAATACAACGAACCAAGCTGTTGTAGAAATCCTTAGAGGCGTAACTATAAAAGTAAGACTTTAATTTTATTTTTGTTGTTGCTGTTACTACAATCATGTTGACCATGACATGGCCAACCTGACAAAAATAAAAAACCTCCTAACTGTCATCTTCTTTTTCTTTTTAATATAATTTTCTACATTTTCATATATAGCACACTACTTCTGGCTATGATTTGATATTTTTCTCAAAGTTATCTATGTAGTGAAAAAATATGTTTGCAGACTTATTAAGTATATGCAAAAAAAAACCCCAAAACCAAACAAACCCCAAACAACCACAACCACCACCACCATCACCAAAACAACAACAAAAAGAACCCCACCAAAAAACCCCCAAACCTTATTAAATAGCAGTCTAAATCTTATTTTCTTATAACTCCACTGATTTTGCATTCTGAGAAACTGGAATAGCCGACAGACCTTTTGTGTGTCATAAGTCTGACACTCTGTTATTCATCTCTTCTCCAAATGTGGTCATCACAGTCTTTTAATTTTTTCAGTCTCACATAAGGGTTTTGCTCTGTGATTTGTTTTCTTTAATTAATTTTTATCAACTCCCAACCGCGGCCAAAAAAACTCACCAGCTACTGAGAATACTAGTCAAGGTCAGGATGCATTGTTGATTTGCATGCTGGCATCATAACCTTTGTAGTATAATTTCAAATCCTGCAGTCTCAGTAGACTTTTCCTCAGCTACCAAAGGGCATTCGGGATGCCATGCAGCACTTATTTCTCCACCATCCCCATTCCACCCCCTCTTTCTTCCTTTGAGCACAGTTACAATTATAACACATATCCACGTTAGCATATGTGTTATAAATACATTTTTTGATTGCACTTGTAAGACTTTGAGTTGCAATGTATCCCCTCCCATGGTGGCAAAGCCTCTTGCTGTTTCTGAGCTGTGGTTTGTGCAGGTTTTGGGGTTTTGTGTGATTTTTTTCTTAGACAGGAGCAACAAGCACTAAAGCACTATGACCTTTGTAGGAATACTCTCATGCAACACCAATTTGATTTAATTGCATGCTGTATGATGCAATAAATTGCTTGGTGCTCTCTCAGCTGGGAATTATACTTTGAAACCCATTTTACCCGGGCATCTTTTAAGTGCTTTTTTTTTGGATCCAGTTCCTCTTCCAGGAAAATTGTCAGCACTCCTACCCATACTTTCTTTCCTATATGTGAATTTACATCAGCTTTCCATATCATAAAGTTGGAGTATATTCTACTTTTAGAAAGAGAACTTTTGCTTTTCTGTCTTAGAGGTGTGAGCTATTTCTTTTCCTGTCATTGCTGGCATCTCTTCTTTAGGAGACGTAAGCTTTAGAAGGATTATTGTGTCTGCCTGTAGAAGAGGGTCACTACAAGGGACAAACCTTCAATGACATGAAGATCTGAAAGCAGAAGCCAGTTATAGCAGGACATGTAGACCTAGGAAAGGCCAAAAGGATGAAGTGGAGGACAACAAGAAAAGATCAAAATGGCAGCAACAGTAAGAAGCAGAAAAGATATTTCTTTCTCTGTGTTTTTGCTCCCTGGAAGAAAGGAAGGATGTTTTTCCCCTTTCTTCTTTCCATTTCTTCTATAAGAAGGAAATAAAACAGGAAAAAAGCCCCTGACCAAGAAATAAAATACCACGGATGCAAGACAGTGAGTGACAGAACAATGATGCAAGTTCAATCTTATTTTTAATGAAAGGCAAAGTAGAACAACTTTGACAGGTAACACTTAAAAGCACTGACTCTACAGTAAGCCTAGAGAGAGTGATTACTGTCTTGTGACCTAGGATGCTTTGTTTCCAGGTCTTATCTCAGATGAGAAGGAGATTTGAAATGCAATCTCTGCTTCCCAGAGTTTTATACTATGGGCTGTGGAACTAAAGTCAGATAAATATGCCTCCTGTCTCACTGGTGTCTGCTATGCAACTCCATGCACGTGTATCATTTCAGGGTGGAGCGGTGGGGCTGGTGTGAGAGCTGTGAAGCCACATGTATGGGCAGACCCAGCAGCCCGGCAATTATCAAGCTCTACAGGATTTGCGTGCCCATTGGGACTGGCTGCACCATTTAACACAATTTAATTGTATAGTGTTTTGCATACATTTGCATAATTGAATAGCAGTTCAAGGCCTGAGCGAGGTCTGGGCAGGGTGGAAGGTGTGCAGCACAGGTTCTGCATCCTAAATGCTGTCCTAGGATCTGTGACTAGCTCAAGTTTCCAGTAATATTTGAAAATGTTACCCAGTTGCTTCAACTGGTCCAACTTTTCTGGGCAGTGCTAGGCTCTGTGTTTGTTCATTTGTTTCTCATAAGTCAAAAGTATTGAGGAGGGATCTGTTTTAATAGACATTGTGGAGTGCACCAACAGTTGGAATTCAGGGAGACTTCTGTACCTGTATGCCTTACAGGGCAAACCACAACTGAGTACAGGTCAGTGACAGTAAGATTTATTACTCAGGGTTTTGTCCTTAGCAAAACTATGTTGTGACTTAGAGGAAAAAAAAATAAAAATCGGTTTTTGTTTAAGTTTCCCACTTTTTTTAGTTATTGTAAAATTGTTCATCTGTGATAGCTGAAGGACGGACTTAGTTGCCAGCTCGCTATTACTTAAATCTGAAATATGTTAAATATGTGAGCTAGGCATTTATCTCTTCATACTGACCTCCTGCAGAAGCACTGCAGCTGGCCAGAGCACTCGCAGCTCTGTCAACAGAAGTATTACCATTGCTTCAGTGAGAACAAGGCCGAGCTCATAAATCCAGGGTGAAGACATTTCTGTCTCTTCCCTCTGTTCTTGGTAATGTTTTTGTTCTTCTCCATCCAAGATCACGCTTAGTCACCATCAGCAGGTAGGTTGTGTAATATCTGTTCAGGGACAACTGTACTGAAAACAGTTCCATAGGTCAAGGTCACAGCTCCAGAAAGAAAAATATTGCCCTAAAAGAGCCCCCTCAGTGGGAAGGCTGTTCTGAACTTACAAACATGTCCATATTGCATTTGAAAGTCAGGACAAAAGCAAGGTTCAAGAACCTGTTGCAAGGCTCAAGAACCTGATTCAAATTCGTCCATGCAGAAAAAGGGCTTTTTATTTTACAGAACATGATGCCTTAGGGATTATTTTCTCATAAGAATCTGGTGTCTGTAGTCCCTAATCTTTTCCAGCCTCAGCACCTGCAATCCATACTTAAGGTCCATAATAATTAGGACTTCTTAGAGGTGTTGGACTCTACAGCTCCCTTTAAGCTTTTTTTTCTTGCACTGTGTTGATATTCTAATATAAATATTCATAAAGAAACTTCACCCATGAAGAGAAGCACTAACCAGACAGTAATCTGTGATTGTTGCCACTAGAGGATGAACATTAAACAACAGTGAAACTGTATACTACTAATGCCTCTCTGAAAGCCTATTCTTTTCGAAGTATGCATACAGGCTATGACAGAAAACTAACTGCATCATTAAATTTTAACACTAAATTCCAATAGACTTAGGAGTCTACAGGAGAAACAAACAAACAAAACAAACCATGTAAACAAAGAAGTAACAAAGAAGTACTGGATCTTTGGGTTTTTTTGTTTGCTTTTTGTCTGTTTTGCAATTTCTGTCCTTATGAATAGACTTGTATGTGAAGTACAATAATAGCAGTATACTTTTGTACATGTAGTTTAATATTCTCTGCCATCCCGAGCAGAAATAATTCACTAAGGTCAAATGTAGTACCTAGCCTTGGTTGAAGACCCTTGCCATTCTAACATATTCTAACTGTTGATGTAGAGTATCAGACACATGTTGAAAAACACCTTAAGCACCAGTCAATTTTATTAATATTTTCTTATTTAATACTATAAGCCACTTTATGACCTTTGCAAATTCACGAGCACCAAAATAACTGCAGGGTAAATGCTATATAGGCTTTTGTATTTCTTTTTAAACATTCTAGAGTAGATCCAAAATCACAACAGCCTTAATTTTTTTGCATCTGGCTGCCTGATACAGCTTCAGAACTTGCAAAAATCCAAAGTCTGTGTTTCTATTCAGGGCAACTTGTTTTCCACTGCTGATGAAGGTCTCTGGGATTTTATTAGCCCCAGCTAATTCCATGACCCTGACAGGGTGGCAACCTTGTTTTCTGGAAAACTTTCACAGCATTTACTGTATTCTGCATTTTCAGAAGTTTTGTACTGCACTTGGCACAAAGCCAAAGACTTAGTAGATGTTAAGTAAATATATTCACTGGATTTGATGTAGCCTGAAGCAGGGCCTGAGAAGGACTTTGCCAGCAACTACATCCCAGGCCTCCTAAGGGCTGTAATTTGTCCCAGCTGACCTTTCCACTTGGAGTAGCATCATGGAGGGGGTCAACCCAAGTAGATAAAGGCACTTCGAGGTATGACAACTAAGTCTGAGTTTTGGCAGAAGACCAGCATCAGGTATCAGATGAGCAAGGAATGATGCAGTGAAGAGCAGGCATGGAAGACAGACGACCTCTGTGTCTTATAAGGAAGGGAGCAACCAGAAGCCAAGCTGGAGTAGACATTAGATGGAGATATTTGAAGACCAAGGAACTAAATGGGCAGGAGCCAAGAGTGACTTTGAGAGGTGACTGTGAGAAAGGAAAGCAGAGGCAGTATCAAGACTTCCTGAGGCTTGGATGAGAAGCCTGAAGAAGGAACAAGTGGAACTGACTATCTGGGAAGGAACAAATAAACAAGAGATAGAACTGGGTCATTTGGATTAAGCACTGGGTCATGCGGCCAGACTAATCTGTGCTTGTCCCAGGGGTAGAGGAGGGTTTTACACTAACCTTGCACTTGCCTGATCTTAGTACAGCCCCTGGCACAAATCATAGATACTGATGACATGCCTGCAAGCTCAAGGGGAATAGCAGCACATCTGCAGCCATGCCTATTTTATCTCAGAACAGCTTGGGATCTACACCCGCCAGGAGCTCTCTGGTTGCCAGAGGAACCTATGGGGGCCAGACAAGCAGCCTGGGTAACACACACAAACAAATACCAGAACATTAACTACACATCAAACCAAGTGAGCATGCCTTGGCTGACGACCTGAGGGACAGCATTGCCCCACTGCTTGGCTACACAGAAAGCCAGGTCTGAGGATAAGGCTGTTCTCTTGAGAGTAGAAGAATCACTAGCAAAAACATCCTAATTCTTTTTAAATCCTGAGAGAGGTTTTAAAGTCACAACTCCACTCTTACAATTTTGAGCATAACACAGATGCTTTGGTTACACTGTCTCATAATGTTGGCTTGGGACATACTTCTACTTCTCTGCCATCTCAGACATGAGATATTACAAGTTACAGTGTTTGGGAAGAAAATGCAAAAGCATCCCTAACCTCCATTCTTAACTTGCAGCTTCTCCTGGACTGGACCTATCCTCTTTGGAGCTGTTAGTAGTACCTGGAGCAGCTGCAAAACCAGTACAGCCAAGAGAGCACACATGCTAGAGCTATACAAGTGCAAAAATATGTAGGTGGTAAAAATGTTCTGGATTCCTACTGCTCATGGTTCATAAATCACACAGAAGTGATAAACTCCGCCTAAAGATTAAATAACAGACAGCAGTAGGAACTGACACAAACATCATGCTTTTTGCATCACTTCTTGACTGATGCTTCAGAAAGACCGCGTGAGCTAAATTACCATTTTGTCAATACAGCTGCCAGGTAACACACCCTTCTTGATGGCCATGCAGCAGCTCCAGAGTGAAAACAGAAAACTCATACCCCCTCAAAACACAAAAGTATTAAATATCTCCAGTGCAACAGTGAGTTTCATTTACAATCCAGGGCTGGGACAAACTCATTTTGAACCAAAACTTTAAAAACAAACTGTCATTAATTAGTAATCCCTAGAGTGCCCTCCCTGCTTGGTGCCTCTCATGATTTCCTCATCTCTCCAGCTAGCAGCAAAAACATCCCAGATTGCATCAGCTGTGATTACTCTTTAAATGAGGAGATTCTTCTTTGACTAACCAGGATAGCACTCTATGTGGCCACTAGGACTTTGTCACTTAAGAAATGTCAGCAGTCCTAGAAGATTTGCATGCTACACAAAAGAGTAGGGTTAGGAAGAGCTGTAGGAGGATGAGGAATTATTCTTACAAAAAGATCTACCCTTCTTTGTTCCAGGCCTTCAGCCATTATAAATTAAAATTGGCCCTTGTGTAGAAGCACTTCTTAATTTGTACCTTGCTTCTTCTAGATTTCAGAGGCAAGAAGAATCACAAAACAGACCAACAACAACAAAAACAATTTGGAAGGAAAGAGAAAGTCTAACAGGCACTATAAGTCAAGAGTGTGATTTATTTAAACTAGATATTCCCATGAGATGGAAGTGACAGCAATAATCCCATAGTTAGCCAAATCAAGCTTCTTCAATCGTCAATTCATGTTTAGTTGCCTCCTCAATGTTTTGAAGTTGACGAAGCAGCCATTCTCTATCTTTCTTTCTCTATTATAAAAGAGAAAATATTATTTTAGTCAACCTAATCCATTCAGATGCCACCTGCTTTCAAAAACAAACAACATACACAGACATTATGACCTTTGTTTTAAGCTAAGAAGCTTTTACTCTCAGAGATGGTAAGTTACCTTGAGTTTTCAACACATCCATGAGCAATATGTTACAGAGGAAAGGCCAAACCAGAAGAGAATCTTATAGCTTCACATTGGCACAAGAACTTTCAGAGTTTAACTCTGCTGCCTTCCTATCCTTTCTAGAGGCTTTCCACAGACCCTTTGCTAAAAATTAAAATTCCAGGAAATTGAGTTCTTGTGCTCCACAGACAATCAAGACCTCCATAAGGACAATTACTTTAAGCTTACCCTGGGAAACTACACTAATCAGAAATATTTCAAACAAGATCCTGTTTGCAATGACTAACATTCTTTTTATAAATAACTATGACTTAGATTAAACAAAGAAAGGAGTAGAATATTAGCTATTGCATAACTAAATATAAGCCTTTACCACAAGAGCTTTGACAGTTTTCTTCTTTCTGGTTTTTGTTATTGGGATATCTTTTATCCCCGGTATTCCAGTAAGAAGCCATGAAGGTTCACCCTTGCGAGTTACTGCAGCCTCCGCAGATGCTTTGGTGGTATCTTGAGCTTCCATGTCTGGGACAACCTTGTCACTTGGCTCTTGATTTGATTCATCAGATGCCAACACAGTGGAAAGCCTCCTTCTAGAAAATACAAGCTGAGAGCTTTGGCTTTTCTCTTTATTTAATTCTTGTGAGTCAAACACTGCTGGAGGCCTTTCTGGGGACATATGAGGGAAGTATGCATCAACACGTACTGAGGATAGTTGAGATATTGTCCTACTTATATTTGATTTTGGCATTGGAGATCCATAAACTCTCTTACTGGCATCTTGGTCTATGGTTGACTGACTTGTCAGATCTGCAAGATCTGTTCTTGAAAGCATCCAGTCCACTGGGGTGCTGTGTTTCACCATTCTCTTTTTCACAGATCTTTTAACATTCAGAAAGGAATCATCTTCCTCTGACATCTTGAAGTCAGGTTTTTTGCCTTAAGAAAATAAGACAATTGTGTCATTGCTTACACAGAAAGAGATGCAATGCTAAGTGTTTTTTTGCAGTAAGCTGCTAAATCAAATCCAAGTCGTTCCTATTTTCATATCTATGTTCTGTCTTTACATGGAATTTGTCCTTTGTATAGAGAAGTGTTCAAGGATTTTGAAGGGCCATATTGAAAACAGAAGACAAAACACTTACACCTGTCCCAGCCTTCTGCATACCAGCTCCAAGTGTGCTCAAAGTTTTTAAGCTATTTCATTAACCACATCATCATTAAAACAATATTTTCTCCTACAGAGCATACAAATAATACAATTTTGGGGTTGCAGCTGCTAACTCAGTGTATGTGGATGAAAATTGTTCGATGCCAGAGGGATTACCATCATGCAGCAAAAATTCAAGTGCCCTAAAGAGACGTGCAGAGAGTTGCTGGATTCACCCAGCCATTTCTTGACCCAACTGATCCAACAACCCTCTCAGTCTTTCCTACTTAGCATTTGGCTTACTTCAGCTGATCCTAAGCTTTGATTCTTAAAAAAAAAATATGCTTTATACAAGTCTATTTTCAATTGAATTTACAATGGCAAGGTTGCTTTTGCTAGTAGCATTTCCCCTATCTGCTCGCAAATCTCCAACAAAAAGGAACTCAGCTTCTTACAGATGGAGAAGCCCAAGTTAAAAATATCCAGTTCAAAATACATTTAAGATAAATATCTCAGCTAGATGAGCATTTAAGTGCTTCTTGTAACTGTTGGACTCTTTGCTTTCATGAGATAGTTCAGATATTTCATGCAGGTTGGTTGCATAAAGCGCATTTAGCAAGGGGGCAGTATGTTTTAAGTGCATCTATTCTAGGCTGTATATAGATCAAGGCCTTGCTTGTGGTTAGAGGGGCAAGACAAGGAGGGCAGAGAGATGTATTTGCTGAAGTCAAAGGTATCAGTTCTCCATTCCTGTCAGTGTTTTGCGTCTGAGTAGGGTCTAAGTTTTCCAGAATTTCACATGTACTTTGTGTTCACGCGAAGGAGGTAAGAGATAGAGCACTGACTCATCAACACAACAGAAATAAGGTGTTTTGTGGTTTGTTTGGGGGGGTTTTAGTTCTTAGAAAGAGGGATGGGTACCCCTTAATCACTTTTATTTGGACAATGCCCATTTTGCCTCTCACTTCTTAGCAGTGCTATCTTGTGTGGCATATTATAAGCAGCACTCAACCTATAGACACTACCTTTTTCCTTTCCTGTTTAGTCAGATCAACTTCCCTTAGTCTTTATCATAGAAACTTACTGGCATTAAGCTTACATGATTAAGCTTCGAGAGAGAATAAGAAGGAGCTTGCAGCCACCACCTCTCCCCCAAGCCTTTCCTCAGCTATACATTTTGATGCTTTCCCCTTAATCAGTAAAATTTAGATGATCAATTAAGAGGTATTTTTCACATAAATTAGTTTCTAACAAGTACTTTCAACCAAAGCTTATGAGGAAAGCATTTTTTTTATTCCACACTTCCCTGTACTTGAGATACATATATATATATATAAGCAACAGGTTGGTTTTTTTTGCTCTAACACTATCATAGCTAAAGGAGAAGTCTTAAAACAACAGAGAAAGACAAACTATTGAAGAATGTCAAAATCTACCATTGAGAATGATTTTGCAAGAAATTTGACAACATGAAATAGGCTTACCAGACCTACGAGGCTCTACTCACTCTCTTCCTCTGTTTTTCAAGTAATCTGGGTTCAGCTGCTGCTTCCTTTTTATAGGCCTAGTAGCTACCCACCCTGGTCATCATTTACTGCAGAGACCCACTAATTAACATTTAGCATTTTTATGAGATTCAGGAGCGCTGCTAAACTACTGAATAGAATTCTAGGATTAATTAATCACAGGAAAATGGGCTAGCCTACTTATCCATGTGCTATTTAGTCTCTGGTGCTTGCTGCCTATTTCAATCAGAAAAAAACTCTAATGGCTAATTGTCTTCACCTGGCTTCTTAAGGCGTACTGAGGATCTGTTGCAAGATGGATGTATGTTGATGGAGTATATCTGTTGCCATCCTTAATTTATTATCTCACTTCTTTTCTTTCTCAAAAAATAAATGGAAAATTAATATTAAATCTGCCATGACAAAGCTCTTCTTTTAGGAAAATAAGGAGTAAGAATAAACTGAAGATTGCTTTACTGCAGTGTGAATGTCATGGTGATGCCACTAACAGCTAATTGGCAGCATTTTATTTTGCAACACGTTTTCAAAATACCAGCTCTTAGGTTAGAATTGCATTGGTTTGAAAAGGTATGGTCCAGAAGGACTGTAATTTCTGTCAACAGAAAAGCAGCTGGACTGTACCATCCCTGCTGAATTGCAAGTCAGCTCTTGGTGGGCAGCAGGAAACAACTTGCTATCACAATGTTGTAGAGCAAGCACAGGTGTGAGGGAACATGTGCACAAATATTGGGGTAGCCCCCTTTTGACAAAGCATGACCTTTAAAATCTAAGCTGATCAAGTAGACCTAATTTCAGGGCTTTGTGTGCGTGACCTGAGATTGCAGAATGCCCAGACAGAGGGGCGAAGCACTGATCTCGCAGGGATTTGAACTTGTGGTTCCAGGGAGTCTGGGCATTTCAAACCTAATCATAAACCACCCTCTCTTGCCACATTAATAGTTGCACTATGAATAGACAATTGGAGCTACCAGTTCAATATTTAGGAATAGCAGTCTGTCAGTATATGGGGAAAGTTGCTAGGTTTAAATTATGCTCCCCTAAGGAACTGAAAGAGAGCTTGAGAAATGGAGGCACTTTACAATCACATGGATTGCACGAGTAAACAGCTTGGAAATAAATAGTCTGTCCAGGATAAGCTATTTATTTCTTAAACTCCCAGGAGAGGTTCCTACAGGAATATTTTGAGAACTAAACAAAAACTATTTTGAGATACTTGTGGCTGGGCAAAAAAAAAACAAAAAACAACAAAAAAAACCCCTCAGTCCTTTATAAACATAGACCAACCTTTACCTCTTTTTGAATATTTGTAGTCATTTTTGAACCTTGTGGCTTGGTGAGCAAACCCACCAGGTCAGCCATACTGTGCCTCACAGAGCTCAGCAAGCCAGTTCCTTATATAGTACAGAACGGAGAGGGATGTCTTGACATGGTGTCGCAATGTTTGCGCTGTCCTACTGCACCAGTGGGACATAATCTCGACTCTCCCAGCAAGGCAGTGATGCAAACAACACTTAGCAGCACGGACCTGCGTGATAAGCTTCCTGAGGGGGCTGAGCAAAATTGACATCATATCAGTAGACCCCTTCAAAAACTTCCAGCCTTGGCTTCCAGCTGCTGCTTTGCACTCTTCGCTGTGCTTGCCCTCAATTTTTAGTGTGTTCTTTCCTTGGTATCTCACAGTCCACCAGTGCTGCATCATCTTGGTGTCTACCTTCCATGGCCTATTCTGCAAAACTCTTAAAAAACCCCTTCCCCTTTCATGCAAAGCCTTTACTTGCTGTGTCCTCTAGTTTCTTGCCAAATATTCTCAAGATACAAATTAGGAGGTTTGCAAGTTGTTCTCACTGTTAACAATGGTTTATCTTATGTCTTACAGTTTCATCCTTTTATCATGTGGTGGCAGGATGTTACAGAGAATAGGAAGGACATAATTATGCAGAAATCAGACTGAAAAGAGTCCAAAATTTATGTAAGCATGTGGAGCTCAGCAGAACAGCTGCAGTGATGATATTACCTTTGCCTCAGTGTATCTGTAGCCATGTCCTGTATGAACATGAAACACCCAAGCTCTGGCTTGTGTGACACCTTGAAGGCTTCTTGCATCTTTCAAAGAATGACACATACTGCACTCACATGTATTTATTATGAATCATTCCTTCACTAAATTTACATTCCTTGATATGTTCATCTTTGTCCTCAGCATTGTCTAGTTGATATATAACTCCACAGGTCTGGATCCAGCCTTTTCGTCTATATTTAAATACCTTCCTCTCATTTGTTGTATTATGCTAAACAACACTCAATTCTAGGAATACTATTATGTACCTCCATATATATTATATCAAACCTCCCATGGCTTTATGATTATGTCTTGAAAGATTCCTTTGTTGATCTCATTTCAGGACATAATGTCATCTTCTTTCTAAATTTCTTCCAAAAATGCAAAACCTACATAGGAAATGATGTAAATGTTTTTACTGCATTCCCTTGGGAAAAACATTAATTCTTAATATTTTTGCTTCCCAAATCAACAAAAGTGGGGAATATAATAACAGCACAGTGTTTTGGTAAAATTTCAGCCCTTCCATTCTTGTTCAAATACATGAATTCACTTCAGAGATATGGGAGTTTGAGGAGACTTTATGGAACAGGGCAAAATTAGAATTATTTTTCAGTTTATCAAGGAATAACATACATAGAGGGACAAAAATGGACAGCTTTTCCCCTTTGTCTTCTGTTCTATTTTAAGAGACTCTAACTCTTCATTTGCTGCTCTTTTCACTTCTTAGTTTCCCATGCTAATGATGTCGCCAGACAATTCTCCTGAAGGAAACTTGGATGCTGAACCAACCCTTAGCTCATATGCTTCCCTAATATAACTTATTGAATTGGATATGTAATTCTAGTTTGTGAAGTAGCAAATCTTGAATAAGTGTCCAAACCATTAGGAGCTGCATGCAGACTTTCCTGGTTAGAACACTTATCTGGCCCTCTTCCAGGTCTTGCAACTAGTCTGAGGCTTTCAGGTATAAAGCGAGACTCCACAAAGAAGTAAGAGCTGGTAAGTAGAGCTGAGCATTCTGTCTGATGACCCATGTGGGTGGGATGACCCTTGTTTGAAGTATTAGGAGGAAGCATATAAATGGTGGTGGGAAGTAAGAGGAGAGTTAAAAAAAGAAGAAATTAAGAGGGACACAAAGGTGAAAACGTTTTCCTAAATTTAGAATAATGTAGAAAGAACAAATTAGAAAAATATAAAAGGAGTGGGCAGGACAAAGGAAAAATAAAAAGAAAGTAAATTAAATTTTTTACCCCAAGATTTAGAGGACTTGGGCTGAGATTACTGGGCAGAACTCCATCTAGTCCAGCTGCCTGACGACTTCAAGACAGACCAAAAGTTAAGAGATGTGATTAAGGACATTGTGCAAATAACTCTTCAAGACAAAAAGGCACAGGGATCATCCCTCTAGGAAGCTTGTTCCAGTGTTTGACTACCCTTTTACTAAAGAAATGCTTCCTAATTTTTAGTCTAAACCTCCCCTGTCAAACGTGGCTTTGAGCCATTCCCACACATCCAGGCAGTGGCTTCCTGTCCTCAGGAAGCTGTAGGGAGCAGCGAGGTCATCCCTCAACCTCCTTGGCTTCAAACTACACCAACCCATTGTCCTCAGCTGCTCCTCAGAGGACACACCTTCCAGCCCTTCCACCAGCAAGACCTGCACTGAAACCTTCAGGACTATATGAATCCTTTGTAGACTGTTAAACTATTTAGTGCCTGAAAAGCACTATGTACATTTAAAATCTTGTTCTCCAGCAACTTTAGAGCTTTTGCCTTTTAGATGACTTTTTTCACATTTGGTAGAATTCTGCTGAATTATGATGTTATGATCACTGAAGAAAAAATATGGCATTATTTATGGTGGTAAATGTGGAAGTGATACCTTTGCAACTGTGGAAACATCCCATCTTTCAGTATGACTTCTGGCCAGAGGCAAGATCAATGTCTTCATCTACTGTGTCCAGGACCAGACCTACGTGTGGCATAATTTTCATTCCAATCTAGTCATAGGAGCACCTCATAAGCACCCTGAGAGGAGGGCTTTAGGGAATCCTGGATAAATAGTTTGGATATTTCATAACCTCAGAAAAAAAAATGGCTCTGAATCAGCAATACACTGAGTTGTGATGTGTGTTTCAGGTAATATATTTCTACAGGTTTTGGATATGACTGGTACGACTGGTCTGTCCAACTGGGCAACAAATCTGATTTTGTACACTCAAAGTCACAATCTTGAAATGCTAACTGGGTTTTGTTGCTGCTCAGAAAGTCAAACCCTTATTTAAATGTCTAAATCAATTTCTATATGATTCATTTCAGCAAGAATTTAAGGAAAAATGAGACTTGGCTCTTTGTCTCTGAACCATTTAAAATAGTCTTAAATGCTTTTAATTTGGATATTGATGCTATAAATCTTTCAATGAGGTCCACCAATTGCAGGGAATTTGAAGTGGTGTTCTAATAGTCAATCTTTTTCTGCTTTAATGTAACATTAGGACTGAGAAAACAAAAGCCTTAGGGAACACACTTTTACCCCTTACAGACAAGTTCAGTGCCACATGCTCCTTCAGTTTGGACCAGCTCTGCCCTCAGATGCAGTGCTTAATGTCTATGTGGAGGGAGGATTGCTTTGTACATATTTAAAGATGCTACTATATTAAGATGAATTATAAAACTCTAAAGCATTAAAAATTGTTGCCTCTCTTGGATAAACAAGGTTATAATAAACAAGTAGCAAGTATAAAACCATTGTGGGAGATGTCAAATTGAGAAAAGCTTATCTTTTTTATAGAGAAGTCTGGAGGATCAATATATGACTTCAAAAAGTCCAATTCCCTCAGCAGTAAGAAGCCAGGAACTCTTTAATAGCAGTAGAGGTCATTGACCTTGATAAAGTCAATGTGTTACCACCTGCCTTTGTAATTACGTCAATGACTCCTCTTCATTATATGCTTATCCACTTCAGTCTTACCAGAGTGCCACAGTGTGTTCTGTCTGCATGTTGTTTATTCACTAGTCGGTGTCCTATACGCTTTCTACATGTTTCTACAACCCAGAAGTCACTCTGAGTTAATATTCAACTGGGACCTTTCCTCAGTAACTTGCTGTGTCTTTTCTGATATGACTGCTCCTTTCTAATTTCGTTGGCAGTGCTGCTGAGGAGCACATAACAGTATTGCCAAAGTTCAATAAACATACAGAGTAACTATAGAGTTTGGGGGAAAACAGTCGGCGCTGCTTTCATGACCTTTGGCAACAGTATGAGCACAGTTTGGCCAATGCCAAACAAATGTCTAACTTCAAATCTCTCAGCGACCAGAAAATGATGGATTTGTTTTACTTTATTACATCTAATAATAAACTAAAAATGCTGTGTTTGTGCAGCGCAGGAGTGTGGCCAGACTGAGTGTAGTCCTGTGCAGGTGGTAAGGCCAGGTGAGTATCAATGGCTCTTTCTTGTTGCACTAGAATTGTGCAGATGACTCCCCAGGTGGTCTGAGATGAAGGAAAGCTAATGAATTCATTGGAGAGCCACTGACTTAGTGAAGCAGAGCATTTCTGGTATGGAAGATAATCTGCTTCATCTGTGATACTGTAGAAATTGATATGTTACACTGCCTCTATGAAAGCCATCATTGGCATCTTCAGACTACGCCCTTTAAAGGTAAAAATTCATGATAAAAACAACTACTTAATCACTAGGTCTTTCTACTTCCCCATTGCTTGCTCTGTATGGCTAAATCTAATAACAGTCAACCAAAGTCTGTTTATAAATATAGGAAGAGCATAAGTCTGGGAGGCTCATATTAATTGAATATTAAAAACCAGTTTCTATTCTCTGAGCTTTGAGCCTGAAAACCTATTCAAACTACCACTGAAGTTGATAGCAGAAATAATCTGTGCAGGACTGGATGTTTAGGATCAGATCAGGACTCCTAAGTAGCCTGACTGTACCCCAAGATCCCCATCCTTAAATGCTCTCTTCACAGTCCAGTGGGTTTAATGAGAGCCAAAATTGTCACAGACAATTTCTTCTATGTGGCTCACCTTACAGCTATGACTTTTTTTTTTCCTATCAGAATGGTCCAAATGAGAATGACCCAAAAAGAATACAGTCCGTGACTGATACCTGTATAATTGTTTCCTTCCACTGAACATCATGTTCTGCCAGCAGAAACAGGGCTTTAGGTGACCCATTGCTCTAGGGAATGGCTGCAAAACTGAGACTTTGACATGGATACAATGGCAATGCACCAATGTACACAACAGGAGATGTACACAATGTTCTCATTTTCCATTCTACCTCTCTGCCTGTTTGAAATTGACAATATCCTCTGGTAATATTTTTGGACAAGAACCCCAGTTGCAGTCCTTGGTGGTTGATGCTATAGAAATGCAGTCTCTCTGGAATTCTTCATGTCCAAAAGTGCCTCCAGAGGGTATAAGCAACCTAATGCTGGTACTGCCTCATGCTTTAAGCAAAACAAATTCTCATACTGTTTCTGAAGTGATTCAGCTGTGTAATGGAGCACGGCAGAAAAGTGTTTCCAAGTAATGACCTGAGTCATTAATCCAGAACGTTCACTATCTCGTTAACATATGTGTGTGTGAGTGTACATATTTTATACACAAGTATAAATAGCTCTGTCTGTATTTATGTACATACAATCCTCCAAAACAACAGTGGGAGGATTGCACATTTTAGTATTAAGAGGAACCCTTAAAGCACCAATAAGGCAGAATAGATCCAATAAAAGATGAAAGCCAGATTTTCAGTTTATGTCCTTTTGACTTTAGCAGAGTTATTCTGATTGACACTTATGAAGATCTGGCATGTTGCCTTTCAGATGGGAAAGACAAGAAATGGCTACATAAGGCCTCAAACACTTCTCGCTGTTGTAAAGGCAAACCAAGAACAGTTCCATCACACTCCTTGTCAACACAATAATTCTGTACAATTCACTGTATTGTGTAACCTGCAAGAACAGCAACTGTGGAGACTTCATATAGCATCTGGAATAAATCCCCTGTATCTGCATGGACAGGAATGAGGCATCTGAACACCTCTGCTTCTGCTCTGAGCTGGACAGAAGGGAATCTGTTGTCATTTGGAAGACGTACAATAAAATTAATTTGAATTACCCAAGCTTAATGAGTTTCTTGCAAGACATATTACCTGATAGAACTCAGTTTTCAAATCAAGTTAACCTGTGCATTTTTGTACTCAGGTTGGCTCTGTATCTTGCACAATATAAACTGCCTACAAAATCTACACTTGGCCCAAGCTGATCAATTATTTTTGCCTTGTGAAAAGCAAGACATGAGTTTCTCCTCCCCATCTCCCGATCTGTGTGGCTGGTATTTTGCCAGATATTGCCCATTTACTTTCCTCTGCTTGCACAAAGAATGGCACACTTGGCCAAAGTTGGCTTCCACCATGGTCAATGCAGAAAATCTACAGCACTCAAAAGGGCTGAATGGTTTCCATGAGGTTCTTTAGTTCAAGGCAATTCTGAAAGCAAAACGGGAGGATTTCTATATGCATGTTCTTAGACTGAAAACTGAGAAGCTGTAGCTGGACCCTCTGAAAGGCAGGTTGGTACAGAAACCAAATAAAAAATATCCCAAACAGCACCCTACCCTCCCCCCCCCAAAAAAGCCAAACCAAAACCAAAACAATAATCTCAAACAGCTGTTTATTCAAGCAATGTTTTTTCCTTTATTTTTAATTAGATTCCAGAAATTATAATAGTGCAAACACTCAGTATAAAAGTTGCAATAAGAAATTTACATTCACATTTAACATTTCAGTCCATTCACTTTTTAACATAAAAATAGGACAAATATTCAATTGCTCTTCTCAATTTAACAATCCTGAAAAAGACTGGAAGATACTCTACAATATTCTATTTACATAAAAATAGACCCGTATTATTAATGCAAATCTATCATTAGAAGTTACCCAGTGTTAAGTTATTGTATTGTACTATGTATATACATACATATATATATATATAATGTATAGCTATAAAGATAAAAATATTATTTATAGGTTCAGTGGGCTATAATACTTCGAATAATGACATCTTGACTTACTAGTTCATTCCTATTCATTTTACCTATGTAGATGTTTCCTTTGTGATACAGTAGGCCTCCTCCTTTTCCCTTTGAAATCACTAGTAACATCCTATGTGACATCAGTGGGAGAGGAACAGACACTAGAATAAGACCTAATCTAATAATTCAATAATCATTGAAGTTAATATTTTAGTTATTTTTAGTGGGCTGTAAACAGGACTAAGAATTCTACTGAAACCTTTTATGCCAATTAAATAGAAGAATACATTTGGTTTTCCATTTGAGGAATGGAGTATCTCTACCGGGTGCAAATAATTCTTTTTCCACAAAGTCCACGCAAATAGGTTAAGCAGCTGATAAGATTCCTCTTGTTCCAATTCAACCAGCCTTATAATACCCCAAGACTGTCTCTTTCCTTGCTCTAATATTTTAATAGAGAGTGGCATCCACACACACAGAACATGACTGCTCTTGAAATAGGTTTGCACGGGTTTAGTAAGTTGCTAAGGGAACATGAATTAGACTACTCCACTCTTGCTTATCTGTGTCTCTTCTTTGGGCTCACGAGCAGAGATGCTGCTCTGCCAGCTGCTGGTGCCTGCACTCCCACCACAGGGTAAGTTATTTGCCCTTTCGAGGTTCCTGTCACATGTGCTGCTTCCTAACCAGATTATGTCAGAGCTAATTCTTTTCCCCTAAACATCTATTATATGAATAAATCTATTTTTAAAAAATATACTTTCTTTTTGAAAAAGAAGTTTGACAATGATGTTTTGAAGGACCTATAGAGGGAGATGGTAAAGCAGGCCCAAGTGGACAGTAAACACCTAAACAAATATATCATGGCACATTGAAGGTGAGTTGAGGGTAAGAGGGGACACCAATTTCTTAAGAAGCTGCAGGTCATATTTTTATGTCTGAAGAAGACATATGTGGTGTTAAGAATCAGGTAGCTACACCTAGCTTCTCTTACTTCTATAGTATTTATTCCAGTTAAATATATATAGGATGCTTAAAATTATGGATAAGCCTACAATGTACTCTGTCATGTGTAGGGAGGCTAATTTTGACTGCAGAACAAATGCTCCATGTGGTCTTTTGCTTCCTACCTTAGGCTGCTGAACATTAATTATAAGATACTTCTAAATCTTTTCAATTAACAGATTGGAAAAAATACTTAACATCTCATTTCCAAGAAAAACCTATAATGGTATACCAGAAGGGCTGAAATTAACCTCCAGACAGCAAGAACACAAGGACTTACCAGAAGGATAAAATCCAGACATATGTTAGTTGTGACACAAGTTTTAGCCATAGGGATTTTAAGAGATAGGTCAAATTTTACTGAATCTGTTTGAAACTGTGAAATGTGTGTATTCTTACTAGTATACACCATTATCCACATTCTGTGTACAAATTCATGATTTGCACACAGACAAATTTACACACTAGTATATTATGGAAAAAGAACCCCCAAGAAGAGGTTTTTAACCTCTGTCAGAATTTCACTGAAAATAGTATCACTGCTCTAAGATTATCTGTGTCAAGTTAATTATGTTGGAAATGGCAACTGTTATTGGATTCTGGTTTTTAGACCAGTACCTCTAAATGCATTGCTCTCATTCTTATTGCATTCTGTAATATTTTTCAAAGCTATTTCTATGTAATGATAGCTGCCTGAATGCAGAACAGAAACTCGTCTTTTGCTTTGTCTAAGTGCAATCATGTTTTTGTTTTTTTGTCTTCCCCTAACTGAACCCAGTAATGTTGCTATAAAAAGGCAAGAATTCCAAGCCAAGAAGGATTTCTACTGTTGTATTTAAAAATACAATTATCGTGAAGCAATTTTATGATGACACAGGTAATTAATTTTCACCTACATTCCATTGAAAATTCTGGATATATTGCCTGAATGGCATTTGAAGTCTAAGAACAGAAAACTTTTGCACTAATGCACTAAGGAGCAAAAGACAAGAAATCAACCAAGTAACTTCAATGTGCCAGCTGAAATTTTTCATAACTCATGCCATTATTGACAGGTCTAGGTTTAAGTCAGGTCAGGCACTTGAAAGTAAGACACAATAGTGCACACAACTGTGGTAAAGCCCACTTTAGCCCACAACAAGAACTGCTAGCTGTTTTACTGCCAGCAGGCTAACCTACACCTAGCAAGAGTGACAGTGCACTTACAAGCTGTAGATAAGTGTCCTGGATGTTTTTAGTCAACGTGTTGCATAAGCCTGTTCTAAAAAAGAGGGCAGCCAACTTTTTCAAAGGAGCTCCAAACTACCTGGACAGATTTTCTATAGAACTGGGCTCACTGTGTGAGCTGAGCTTTTTAGGAAATCTATCCTTCTTTAGCTTGGACCCACATACATGAGTACCCACCACAAACAACTGGAGCACTCCTTGCATCCACATAGCTGTGCTGACAGTAAACCAAAGTAGGAAAGGAATTAGTAAGAAAGCTTCACAGTGATGCAGCACTGTTTGTTCCTTCAGTTTTATGCAGGTGTGACGTGTCTGATACCACAGAAGGCATAAAACGGGATCCTAATATGAAGAAATGGATCCTCCAGCATGCAGTAAGGCACAAGCAAACCCAAATCCTTTCAGCGCATATGCTATGTACATTAACCGATGCTAATTTAAATTTCAAGGTGCTTCCTAATGATCTGAAAATAGGCATTAAAGGTGACAACCCTCAACTATTTCTAATAGTTCTTTCTGAAACTCTGAAAGTAGTCCACCAAGAGATCTTGGGCACTCTTGTAAATGTGAACTGACACAAAAGCTCAGAAATGGATCTGGCCACGCAGTTAAACACAAGCCGTATTTTTGTTGCACAATGAATCTGGTGGAGTGCTCAGATACTCCAGACCTGCCCCACGCCACTGAGAGTTTTACCACTAACTTCCAAAGGAGTAATGGCTTTTCACCTTTTTCTTTCAGCATCTTCTATCTCACAAGCTTTTTTTGTTGTTGTTGTTATTATTGTTGTTATTTTGTACTCTTGCTAACTTTGTCCTTCTTTTTTTTCTTCTTTCCTTGTTCTTGTCCTTGCACTGATCAGATTGTAAGTCAGATCAGGCCACCCAAGCAGCATGATATTTTAAAGAATAATTAAAGAGCAAGAGGCAACCCCTCCCTTATATGTACTTTTTACATTTATTTGCAATAATGTATTTATTAATAATTTAGATTTGGCCTGAAAACTCAGTGAGAAGTGGGATTAAAAGGAACAAAGAGCTAAAAATAGCCTACACAGAGTTCTGGAAAAAGCCAATCATAAACAGGTTTGGGGTAGAGAAGCAGTGTCCAGATTGTCATTATTCACCACAATTATGCTACACTGAGATGTAAACCCCACTGAATTTGAGAGAAGTTAGACTGTTAGAAACCCTTAACTACTGTAATGAGGCCAATTGTTAGTACAAGGTAGTGGTTCTTGTATGCAGGCAACAGGGATATATTGCATGAATATGCATCTTAATTTAGGATGGCAAAAGTACTTGCAGAAGCTGTACTGCTTCATTAACCTGACAGTCACCTGATCAAACAAACAAATGAACAGATTTCTGAGTCCTATTATAAAACTAGCTCAAATTGTAAAATACAAGAAGTCCTTATCCAAAGCAGAAAGTATTTGCAGTCCACACTCTTTCTTCTTTGCCACCAGACTCAGTGTTATGCTGCTCCAATATTCCCCATTTACAATACAGCAATTACATGTGTAATTTGAGAAGTAATCCTGAGTTGTAGTGATATGGATATGACAACTTTAAAAATGAGGCATCCAAAATACCTCCAGAATTTAAAGTTTTGTTCAGCAGCATTATGAGAAAAATCAGATAGAGGATTGGATATTGATTTCTTATGCCTATGTCACCAGCTGACATGTGCCTCAAGCTGTGGGTTAGGCTGTGATGCCTGAGGGAGGCAACACGGTAAGCATGGCATCAGCACAGAACCCATATGACTCAAAGCCAGATAGACCCAATGAACCTCCTCCCAATAGTTTTGTTAAATACTTTCTGGTTAGCAGTAGAAACTATTTGGAAAATGAATCAAAAATGCTAACAGAAATAAGGCAACAAAATCACTTTATATATATATACATACACATATATATGTATGTATGCATCCAGGAAAACAACCTATTTGCATGATGTATTTTTCACATACAATAACTTATTGTCACATTAGAAATATACTCTGGGTAACATCAATGGGCCAAATTCACCTCCTTTACCTTCCATAGTGTTGCACCTGCATACAGCAATGATGGATTTGACACTTGGTCCTTCTTGACAACAATACTACATCAAATGCAGTATCAGACAATACCCATTGAATGTCAGATATTACACCATTATGAACTAGAATATCTGTTTGCTTTTTATATTACAGTAAGTAGTTTATTGCTTCTAATGACCAGAAGGTACCTTATGAAGACAGCTTAGATGTTGATAACACTTTTCATATACTGTGTTATGGACCTTGGAACACTGAGGTTGGCAGATCACAATCATTAAGTTATTTTTCTTCTTTATTTGCTGTTTGCATTTTGATTTGCTGAATGCACATGCAACTAGTGGATTAACTGTGCCAGAAGTGATATGTCAAAAACATTTAGGAAAACTTACGGTTTTGTTTTGTTTTACTGAAGTCAGGCATGAATGGCATGCATTAGATTGCAAGGAAAACCAAAAGGACGTCCATTTTCAAAGGATATATAATCTCCATGCACATGTAAAATGTCTCTTACAAAAATCATTAATTTTTGTTAAAAGTGTGCCTTTTTGCCTCTTTTTATACAAGTGTACATGCAATTACCTGTCCAAGCTAAAACTATTTACAAAATTTCATAGTACAATACATCTTTTAAAGTGAATAATACATGAAAGGCCAATGTTTTCTGTTGTTTTGTAACACTGTACAAGATTAAAAATAAATAAGGCATTATAATACAGGTTTATCACAAATTAAAAAATGTTGGTTTTCACTGTAATACAAAACTCTTAACTTGAAAGAACATTATGGCTAAATAGTCCTCCTGCCTGGGCAGAACACACACAGAATCTGGACTTGCTGATGTAAAGAAAACGCATTGTTTCTGTTACAAGCAGGAATCCAATGAAAATGATTCACGCTACTTAGTAATGTGTTCAGACTCCTCCAAGCACTGAAATGGCACAGGTCATACACTGTTTCCCTTAAAACAGTGACTCCCGAGTAGTTTATTTTGCCCTACAGATAAATTACAGGCAAAAGTGTGAAAGAGGTTTAGGCGCATGACCTATTCTTGGTTACAGTGTTCAGTTCAGTACTGACACGAGACTTCGGTATAACCCAAAGCAGAATTTGGCCTACAGAAACTCAGCTCCTGACTTTCACAAGCATGCTAAACTCCTGGTGATTGCTGCAGGCCTTGTGGGTACAAAAGGGATGCAGATTCAACCCTAACAAGCTGAAGCTTTTGGCTCTCAGTCTCACCTAGAGAAAGCAAGGGAGAATTCACACGTGTTTTGGTGGAGATAAGGGAGCATGACTTGCCACAGAGGGAAGCAGCTACAAAACCCGATGCATTTTACAGGCTGGGTAAAATAGCTTTATAGTCAATGTAAATGGAATACGTTTGGAAATATCTAGCTAGTAATTCAATGGAACACCAGTCTGCAATCTCAGCAGAGAATAATAATTTAAAAAAAAATTACTTAAAGGTAGTATAGGAACACTTAGAAATCAGCTCCCAAGACTAAAGATCTCTGATACATATATCCTTATATAAAGAATGAAAAATTTCAATTATTACTGTTATCTGAAAGAGGAAACGTGCAAACTGATGTGAAATATTGTGCTTGCTATTGACAGACACTGACATGCCAAGATGGCATCACTTTGTTGTAGGGCTTATATCTGTTAATTGTTTCAAGCTAACAGCTGCACAAAACAGTGAACAGAAGTACAGGAAGCTATTCTGCCCACAATGCAACAAGTTACTATCCTCAGATAAATGTAAGGGACTTCTGGTTGCTGTGGTGCAGAGCTGGCTCCTTGATGGGGCTACAGCAAGGTCACCCAGGCAAAAGTTACAGTGCTTGACTAGAAAATTAATATATCCAAGACAGGAAATACAACTGCATGCATTAAGGTGGACACAGATACAAATCCCATATACCGTCTTAGGTCAATTGCCAATAAAAATTTGATTACAAGCTTCTTTAATTTGGCAAAAAAAAGCAATTATGGGGTTTTCAAAGTATTACTTCCATGTATAATTCCCTCTCTTTCCACATCTAAAAGCCATGTCCAAGAATGCAGAAGAGCAGAGAGATTAAATATGTCATTTAAAGTGGTCACACGAGAGCTGAAATTAAACACATGTACACAGAAGAGGAAAATGGGGAAAATTATATCAGTAGGGAAGGAAAGCATAAAAGTAAGAGCACAGCTTCATTATATCATGATTTCAATGGGCATTTAGCTTTCCCCATTGAAAAGACTGCTGAACACTGCGTGTCATTTTCACATGATTTTTTACTGATTTATGCCTTGGCTGAACTTTTTTTATGACTTTGTACTGCTCAGTCCAGGACTACATAGTAACATATAGTTGTCTCCACAGTAAAACCAGCAACAACAACCATAACAAATACATGAAAAACATTAAGGATAGGATAATGATGTTAATGATGATGAACTTAATGAGAAGGGTGTTAACCTGGCCTATTGGAAATTGTGCCTGCCTATGGCAGTGGGGTTGGAACTAGATGATCTTTAAGGTCCCTTCCAACCCAAAGCATTCTATAATTCTATGACTCAAAATTTGGAAATTGACTCCAAATACACTAGCACTGATGCTGTAAGCTAGTACATGCACACTAGCTTGCCTGCAAGTACCAAGAAGCCATCCTGGTCCACTCAACCTGCTCTGGGAGGCACAGACATGTTGCAAAAGTGCCAAATGAGAAGCTGCTGACGGACTGTGCCTGTCTGGTCCTTTTCATTCAACGTGGAAAATATGCTTACAAAAGTCACATGCCCCATTTGGCTGTTGGAAAGGAGGATCAGGCTTAGAAAATCTTTGGACCTTTTCTACTAACACTTACTAACCTTTTAAAATGTTAACATGAATAATCCAAATTTACCTTGCTACATGATCTTCCAGTGACATTAGCAGGCTGGGAATGGGTCTGTGAATGAGAGCAGTCACAAAAATATTAGCAGAGGGGGCAATATATTTCTGCTCAATGTCCAGTTAGTGATGAAAGAAACAATGGCAAGATGCCTAATCTTGAGTGTAATAAAAAGAATAACAAATAATTCCATTGCAAGCTTTTGGGTCAGTCAATGGGTGTATTCGGCCAATGTGTTCATGTACTGCCAGACCTGCTGCTACAATCAGAAGATGCTTTCATTCTATTATTATCAGTGAAATTATACCAAATTCACTGATTCAAAAATTGTGGAGCATGAGGTCTTTGAGAGTGGAACTGTGTGATTATTGTTATTGCACATAATGCTTCCCAACTCGGTTAAATATTTAATTTACCTGCATGACAATTTAGTTCTTACAAGCTAATTAGGCAACATAAATATGCAGTGTGCTTTACATGAATACCTCTTATTCAGTTTAATTATGTAAATATTTGTTCTTTTATATTTGTGTTCTCTACATGTATTTATTTAAATGGCTTTGAATGCCTCAAAACCAGAAATAAATTATTCTAGAAAAATAGCTGTGAACTGGATAGATAGTAAGGAGGTAAAGAAATGCAGTGACTTTCTACAGATAACCAGGGTGCATACACCCTGTACAGTACAGTTAGGAAGCAGTTCTCAGGTTTTTATAGTCACTTTAATCACAACACTAACTTGGCTAGCTTTGTAATGAAGCTAGCAGGCAGGGTACATAAAAATTAATTTAAAACCCTTCTGAAAATCTCTGGAGGCCCACAGTAGACTGATGTGGCTACATGGAGAACAGAAATTCCTGTAACATTCCTTTAACCATTGGCATTTGTTGACACAGTATTTGACCATATATTTTTAACACAGTGACAGCTCCAAAGCAAAAGCTGATTGCAGAAGAATCACTCAAAATCTTTCCACTGAAATCTGTAATAAAATAGGCCCACTAAAGGGAAATGTGACCTGAAAGTTTTCTGTTGGACAATCTGGACAACTTCTGTAGTCTGGGGTTGGGTTTTTCACTTTGTTGTTGTTGTTGTTGGTTTTTGGTCTTGAGTATTTTTTGGCAGAGAACAGGGATTATTTTGTTTGTTATAAGGAAGTTTTGCAAGTTTTTAGTCCCTCTAGTTTTGCTTCTCTTTTGAAAAGCAGTGAGGTCAGTTAGCCTGTGAATCCCCATCACAACAGTATGGCACCTGCCCATTGAGTACATGTCACTCAGCAGGATGACCTCCAGCTGCCCCCACCTCAAACACAGAGATGCACTCCACATTTCATATCCAGATCAGCATTTCAAAGTGAAACCGTGAACAATAGGATGTGGGCTGCATTAAAGGAAAAATCACTCAAAATATGTTCCCTTTTATGCAGATTAAGAGCAGGCCTGGCTCTCCTGGCACATTTACCAGTGTTCCTAATTTGGGCAAAGTCTGACTGTGCTTGTTTCTCAGAATTATAGCTTTCTATAATTGTACAGCTTTGAAGAGTGAGCCTGGATAGAATCAAGATATAATAAAACTGCGGCGTAAATTTAAAAATCAATTAAGATAGAAAACTGTGTTGGCAAACATACAGATGTCACAAAGCCAGCAAGAGCATGTTTGTCACCAGTACAGAACTATTCTTTAAGCTGTTTAGAAAGGTGAAGCTAATCCTGGAACTGAGCCACAGGACTTGTGCTATTTCTAAGAGCCTGAAATAATACCATTCTGCTGCTCCTCAATAAAGTCAGCACTGTACATAAAGGAATGTTTCTATATTGCATAAGCATATTGCTGTGCTTGCAGGGTGGCTCCTCTGTCTTGAACAGAGTCAAATGACCTACAAAGAGGCAGCAAGTTCTAAACTCTACCACCCTTTTTTTTTTTTTTAAATGGAAAGAATATATATTGTTCTTCTGCCTAAACTTTAAGCTCTGTGGTTTACCTACTTCATATCCTAATGTTATGGGGTTTTTTGAAATTTTTGGAGCATGCAAGGAGAATTTTAAAAAATACATAGGGTTTAGTGATTAGCTGAATCCAGCCTTCATGAACCTGCCATTGACAGCATGATAAACACTGTTCTCATTGCTTCAACTCATGCCCTGGGAGTACAGTTTCTCTAACTCTTGCTGTAGCCCCAGAGAGTCTCCAGGTGCCCCACATTCCATGGTTAAATGCAGCTTTCCTAATCCCAGGCCCAACAATGCTGGCTATGACAGAAAGAGAAATCTCTTTACTATGTCATTGCAGGTGGATGTGTAAATAAATACACATTTTTTTATCTCTATAAATCTCTATTAAGTCTACATAGAACTGTTTGTATATGTGCATATATAGATTAAACCATATATACACACACACACATAAATAAGTGCTCACACATTTATCTCATTTTTTTTCACCTACCCTTTAAAAACACCAAGAAAATATTCCTCATTTCCAGAAAATCCCACTTGTACTTTTCCCAACAGAATTTCTAGCCCTTATATGTTCCATCCCAAGAGTTCATTACACAGTCCCCAAGTTCTCTTTGGTTGGGTTGTAGTGGTCCTTGGTAAATGCCATGGCCTATGACCTCTGACCTCTTGGTAAAAATTCAGGCAACCGTTGCTCTCCAAGTTCACTGCAAGTGGCACAACCACATCTCCTTTGTTCTATGCCTCCTTCACAGCTGGCACGGAAGGAAGATAGTGCAGTGTTTGATTTGTGTGTGTGGCAGACGCTTGACCTGCTCCAAGCCCTGGTTTTGCAGTAAAGCCAGCAGCTGAGGCCACCGACGGACAGCTGGTGCCCAGTTTTGTTTGAATGTTTGCTCTCCCATAAGGGTACATTTTCCGCTCTAAGTTTAAAGACCGTGTTTGGGAATTATTTCCATCAGCCTTTCCTTCCAGGAAATAGGTCAACATTTCACCTTTTCCCTTTACACTGACTTTACCCCTGCACACAAATTCATAACTGCACCTTTTTAATATTCGCTGAACTTCTTCTGTCACCTGAAGACAGAAAAAAAATATTATTACTTTTTTCTGGTCATGCAACTGCTCACCCCTCTCCATTTTACTTCTCAGTCATGAAATATGCTCATGAAATATTCTCAGTCATGAAATATTCTCAGTCATAAGGAGAATGGATGAGCACCTACAGCTGCTCTCAGGCTCACTTAGAATTCTCTTAAAGAAATAAAGATGACCAATGAAATTGGAATATGAGAAACAGAACTTCTGGTCTTGAGCTGAATAATTACACAGCCAGATTAAGGTCTGTCCAACATAAATGTATAACCAATTGTAAGCTGGATCAGTTCCAGTGACGTTAATTTACTGCAGAAGACCTTTCGATCCCTGGAGATTAGACAGGTATTTTGGATAAACAACTGCAAGAGTTCATCGAGCTCTTGAGAGGTACACCATAACTTCTAGCCAAGCCCTAGAACAACAACGCTCTCTGTCTGCATCACCTCTCCAATCCAAAGTATCAAAGGAATTTTTAAGGCTATATAAAAAGCAGTAAGATGCAAACAGACATAAATCCTTTCCTTGTAGGTCTTATTCAGGCAAAATTTCTACCGTACAAGAACCGGCAGTGTCAGCATTCCCAGGCTTGCCTCCAACTGTGTGCAGTGAAGCAGAAAACTCTTTTCTAATGGGAAATGATTTATTTGAGGATTTCATTGTCTCCAAGGAGTGAAGCGTATAAGATAGAAAACAACTATATCTCTGATGCTTGAGTCATCTGGAGAGTATTGCCCTTTTCACAAGAATAAGATTAAGTGAGGCTGTGTTTTCTAAGAGCTCTTGAAAATGTAACCATATATAGAACCATAAGTGTGTAAGGTCTGCAAAACTGTCTTAGAATGCACTCACCTGAATTTTACCCTGCACTCCAGTACTATCCATCCGGCTGGCAACGTTTACAGTGTTCCCCCAAATATCATACTGTGGTCTTCTGGCTCCAATGACTCCTGCCACTACTGGCCCAACGTTAATACCTAAAATTAAACAAGGAATTTGGTTTCAACACTATAGCATATTATCCAAGGGAAACATGAATCATGCAAAACACATTAAATACAAGTGCCCTTAGCATTTTTCTGGTCATAGGACATAATTTGTGTTAACAGCATGAACCTGAGTCAGAGGAGGTTTAGGTTACAGATCAGGAAAAGGATTGTCACCCAAGCCTTCCTGTTTGGCACTGGAACAGGCTCCCCAGGGAAGTGATCACAGCACCAAACCTGTCTGATTCCAAGAAGCATTTGGGCAACACTCTCAGACACATGGTGGGATTCTTGGGGTGTCTTTTGCAGGGCCAGGAGTTGGACTTGATGATCCTGGTGGGTCACATCCAACTCAGCATATTCTATGATTTCATATTTAAATTAATGCCAACTGGACTTCTGTATTTCTAAAAGGTTTACGAACAAAACAAAGACATTCCTCAAGATATCTTATTGGAAATGCAACATGATAGACAAAGTAAAAATTTGATTCTTTGGTGAATTTTGTTTATTTAAATAAAAGAAGAAAAGCAGTGGTAGTTCAGAGTTTAGCTGTAGACAAGACAAATTATTAAAGATCTTTAATTGTTTCCTACAACTTCCACTGCAGTTGCACATATAAACCCTTCTAGTGGAGGTTTTCCAAGTGGAACAGAAATAATGGTCTAGGACGCAAGGATTGGGATAAAGGAAATGTGTTGCAGTCATTGTTAGTACTAGGTAACTAGATCAGGAAAAATACAAAAGGATTGAAAATGGCTCAAGCATCTTTTTTTTTTCTGGGAAACTGCAGAGCTCAATTTTACTTTTCTGACTTTGACACCTTGTTTGAAAGATAAAAGAGGATGTTCCTTCTGAGTGCCCTGAAGAGCTGCAGATACTACATCCTCTCTGTGAGGGCTTTTCCAGGCCAGTTATGCAGAAGAATGAGATTTAGACATCCTTTGTGATCCTTTGTGAACCTGGAAAGACCAGTTATAACAGACTTCAAAGAGAATTTGGGTTTTATAATTATTAGGATGTATGGGAGGTCAAAGATGTAGAACTCTCCTATTACTGTCTTTGATGTCTTTGGTCTTTCTCAATCTTCCACTGTTAGCAACTTCTGTTTTCCCCTTGTCCAGCCGTTCTCACAGTTCAGCCATGAAAATACATGGAGAAAGAAGCTGGAGAAAACTATCTGTGTTACAATATGCAACAAAATGACAACAGTGGTGGAAGTAACATTGGAGAAGAGCAGGATGCAGGGACGAAGGGAAAGAGGGGAACCTGATCTCCACGAAGACTGAGAAAGGACTCTGAGTGGTAAGACATGTAATAACATGTAAAGGATTGTATGGGAAGGGTTGTGTTGTGAAGACCAAAGGATTTGATTTGTTGGAGAAAACAGGACTGGTTAAGGTGATTTGGCATCTGTAGACAAAAAGCTCCCATCACGCTTTTAATGCCAACAAAGCTTTTGGAGATACAACTTCACTTAATAGGTAAGTACAGTAAGACCCAGTTTTCAGCAGTTTAGCAATGCGAAACAGTGTAAGACACAAGACTGGGTACACTCATGTTATTGCATTAAATTAGTCATGCAGTTTCCTTTTCGGGGTGCATAGATTAAGTAAATACATGGGAAAGGGACATAATTATAATTCCTTAATACTAATGCCCACCATCCAGCCTGCTGAACTTCTACGTGAAGATGACTCTCTGACTAAAGGAGAATTTTCGGTTTTAGTCATGAGTGCAGGACAGGTAATCCTTTTCTGACAGCACAGGAAAAGCCAACAAAAATCAATGTTCTGTTTGTGTGATAATTGTAGAAACGTGACTTACCAACTCGTAGGACAAAGTCATTGTAGGACTGATAATTGATTTCATCAAGAACGTCAAACATCTCTATTGCAAAATCTGCCAGTGTACTCAGATGGGAATAAATTGATTTTTTAGCCTAGAAACAAAATAGTATTGCACATTAGATTTGTATGGTACTGAAAGGCAAGTGAAATACCAAAGTGAAAAAACAATTAAAAACTCAGAATGGATGGCTTAGGAAAAGAATGTAACCAAGTTTTCTGTTTGTGAAAGGAAACTTTTGATAGGAGCTAAAGCACATGCATTCTTTTCTCAAGTGCTATTTTTTCTTCTCTCTCTTTTTGATTTCTGAGAAGAATGGAAAGCAAAGTTCCCGTGGTAAAGTGGTTCTGTTGCTAGAGAGCTGCAGATGTTTGTTGTGAGTGTGGCAGGGAATATAACCTGCTTTCTGACAAAACTACTTTGCCTGATGATTATTAATAACTATAGTTTCTGCCCTCTTCTCCCTTTGGGGCTTTTGCTAGGTCCCAGCTCCATGGGGTGCATGCTGTTCCCATTGACAAAAGTCCTGTTAGGTTTATTCCTTTGACATGTAGAACACCCCTATGTTCTTTCCAGGCAAACTGAAAGAAATTGTTATAAAATATATCTAAATGAACTAAAGCAAAAGAACAAGAAGGGATCAAATGAAATGCTGAAGTATCACTTTTCAATAAAACCCCAAACATAAGAAAATAATTTTTACAAGTTCAGGCTAATTAATTAAACTGTGGAGCTCATTTTCAGAGATTATTATGGATTCCAAAACTCCACAATATTCTAACATAATTACTCAAGCTCTTGAAAAAAGTATTTGCTACAAAGTAGTAAAAAGACATTATCTGTAACTCCAGAATTTCTTAAACAGCATATCAGTAGGAAGTGGAAAGGAGGGGTTTGTGTATTTGTCCCGTAACTCATGCCCTTCTCCCAGGATCTACCTTTGGTTAGTTAAAGACAGGTTTCTAGAATAAGCCTTTGATTTGACTCAGTATGATGCCTCTTATGTTCTGCTCTTATTTGAATAAGAAATATGAATTTGTGAACAGTTTTGCAAAGTGGAAGTGGGCTAAAGGTAGGATATGGTGAAAAAAATGCAGGGTCAGTGGCAGCTTCAGTAGGGTGTTGCACAACAGGACTGTGGAAGCTGGCATAAGATGAAAGCTTGCAGAGTTTTTGCCATCATAGCGAGATTTTATAAATGCAATGCTTGACCGTGACTGACAAACCTGAGAAACCGGTTGCTATTTGCTTTATTCTGCTCAGTTTGAAAGGGTTGCTTCATGTGGCTGGAAAATTCACAAAAAAACTAAAGGGCTAACAAAAAATTTTAAAATCATCTTTGGCCCAGTCCCAAATTTTGGGAAAGATATTTACTGCCTGAATGTCTGGCATTCTGCTTCTTGCCATGTCAACTAGCTAGCTCTGTTCTTTTCCAGCATGACCAAGAAAAAGGAAGTACAAGAAATAAGCTTAGAGAGGTGACGGCTAAAGTTCCATAAGAGAAGGAAAAAATATTGAATGTCTGGAGGACAAAGGGAGTAGTGCATAGTTTTATTCAATTTCTAATCTCCTGTATAATTCCTTATCCTTTCATTTCTTTGCTGTCTGATGAATGCTGTTATTCTGCAATACTTCAGGGTTGCAGGAGAGAGGACCTGTGACAAATACTAGACGTGCTGCAGGTCACAGATACAACTTAATAGGATTACTGGCAAAATCTTTTGAACCTGCACTGAAGAACATCACAAAGCTAGGACCCTGGTTAAGTCAGGATCCTGGTGAAATGCAGTGAATTCATATCATGCAAAAGATCTACAAAGAACTTGGTTTGTAAGCTGCCCTGATGATGTAACTGGCAAGCAATTATTTATTTAAACATCAGAGGAATAGTTACTGGAAAGACTGCCCAGACCATGAAAGCAAAGCTACTCTTTTAGAGACAATGTGCATTTACTTTATTCATCTGCTGAAGTCAAGCTGCAGAAACAACAGTCCTGTAAAATATGGGATTTAAATATTCAACTTCTTCAAGGTACTGGGCTGTTATGTGTGTAAATATCCTCAGTTAAAAGCACAATTAACCCCATCCAGTGTTACCTGCTCACCCAAATCCTACTTTGAAATCAGTGGCTCACAGTCAGAGGCTGTGCCACATTTTCTGTTGAAGTTGGGATGCTCCTGGCAAAGGACAGACCAGAAACACTTGAATGGCTCCCCGTGGACACATATGACTCTGTAGGCAGCCCAGGGACTGTGTGATGGCTGGCAGTGATTGTCTGTGCATGGCAGGCTAGCCAGCATTATCAGACTTCTAATACATAGCTGCATGCTGAAGACCTATTGGGAATCTGCCAAGAGGATGGGAAAAACTGCTATTCATTTGCATCATGAGTAATGGGAAGAGAACACAGAAGATAAGAGACCCCAAGTTAAAGTAAAAACTATTGGCTGTTTCATACAAGATTTTTTTTTCTGGAATATTGAATTCTACATGTAAATTCTACATGTGCAGAAAAGATCAAAATTTGCCCCAAGATTTAAGAGAAAGGCAAGACTTCCTGCAGGGATTTAAAATGCATTACTATCATAAGCTCAGAGCAGTATCTTCAGTACTGGGCTAACTCAGCTGACCCTTCACTTAACAACTATAAAATATGAGAGACAAACATGTTTAGATTTTGGAACGTATGCTGCTCAAGTTACCCAGTAACACACCTGTTTTGAGGATTATAGTTCAAAGAACATTTATAGCAGACACACAAGTATGCCACTGCCTGTTTGCCTGAGATCACACACACACTGGAAAAAATTCCAAGGATCAATGTTATTTGCCTGTCTCAGGACCCATGAGCCAAACATTTCAGGAAAAACAGACTTTTCAAATACCTTTTTTGCAATGTGTAGACTTCTAGGAATGATATTAAAGAAAGCATCAGCTGCAAATATCCTGCAGACCAGAAAATTAATTGCATGTGATATAACCCAACATGATTCTAACAGTTGATTTCAGTGTGGTCTTGTTTTTTATTTACTTAGCAGAGATAATTGTTCACAGAGCACCTTCTGGCCTTTTTTGCTTTTGCCCTTTAATTTGGTGTTATTTTTCAATGCCAAACCATATGCATGAGTGTATGCCACATATGTCTGTAACATATGTACATGCGTATCAGAACAAGGGAGAGGTGCCTGGAAACTCTGGGCAGACGAAGTGAATGGATTGCTTTAATTTTCATGATATTCTTACATTATTAATTTTATAACTTTTCATAATTAATTTTATTACTACAATTATCAATACACATAGTACTCTGTATACAATATATTTAAGATACTGCCCACACGGTTTTCTGACTTTCCAGATCCTATTTGCAAGTCCAGGAAATTTCTGTCCCAAGACAATAACTTAAGGTGAGAAACTCACTCAGGGTAGTAATGAGGATACAGAAGAACTGTGCCACAGAACTAGTGGGCTTCAAATGACTTTGAATTTTTTCATTGCTGAGTAATTAAGTGGTAGAAAGGATGTTAATAGCAGAGACAAAGAAGAGCTTATTTGAAGGGACCAGAGTGAAGTGAAGCACAGCCTTGCACAAAGTTCCTGCCCATGATGGGGTTTGGGGGAGACTGTTTCTTTTAATTGTGGGTTACATCCAGATTTCCATATAAAAAAAAAAAAGTAAAAATCACACTTTAATATTCTTTTGCTAGTTTTGCAGCAATTCATTACAACTAGCGTCTCCCTTTCCCTGCATGTTAGAGGGTCATCTAAGATACTGCGTTTAAAACCCTATCTCTCTGACTCTGGGGTGTTTATATTCCAAATCGCAGAGAATCCAGACCTGCAGACAGTGAAATTCCAAGTGAAGCCACATGAACAACTGTGGCAGTTTTTCTTTTCAGTCTACACCTTTTCTTTGAATTTCAAATTTTAAATGTTGCAAAGAAGTCATACAAGTTATCTATAACCACAGAGAATTAGTTATGTTCTGATGTTGCTCTGGAAATGGAAGGAAAATGGCTTCTTCACAAAGGACTGCTGTGTAAAATCTTCTTACCTTAGTTCCCGAAGTAGGTACAAGTCCCACAGCTGCCATATATGTACTTCCGATTGTCTTGATCTTTTCTATGTCTTTATAATATTCTTTGTCCATAAGCTTTGTTTAAAACATAAAACTGTTAAATATTATATAATATTTTAGACAAGAAACCATAGTTATCAGATAATATGTGCAAGGTCAATTAAACTGTACTATTTTTTGGTAAGTTGAGGCTTGCCCACTTTGAGGTCATTGAAAAAATATGCCATTAACCTGCCTTTTGATACTCTTCCTGTATTAGAGGAATCTGAGGTCAGATTCCTGTACCTAAAAGTAAAACTGCGCAGTTTGGAGAATCCCAGTGGGCACCAACTATGACTAAACAGGAAGTTTAGAGTACTGTTTTATTAAGCAGCTCAAGATACTCTGAGTTGCTACAGATAATCTCTACTGATAGTAATTTGATAGAACTGATATGGTCAAAAGACCGAGTGTTTAGACCTTACCTCATCAAAATCAGCAATAATTTCATTTAACAGGCGTAAACATTCCACTCCCATATTATTGCCATCCAATTCGATGTAGAAATCATTGAAGTTTGGGATGGAAGCAAACATCACTCCCACTTGTGAATAAGACTGGTAATAAAGGTCCTGCAGTTCAGAAGCAGATAAAACTTTTATTTTAAAAGATTAATCTAAACTAAGCATCATTATTATTATTAAACTAAACATCATTATTACCTCTTCTACTGCTAAGCAATAGCTAGACAAAAGCCATTATTTTTGCTAGAGAGAAAGCCAGTCTTCTTCAAATAATGCTGAAAGATGTCTCTGCTCAAAACCACAAAAGAAAATTAACACCTAATGTATTAAACTCATTTAAAACAATTTTGGTTTGTTTTGTTCTTTTTTTTCTATTTAGAGATGGAAGAAGTGAGTAAAAACTTGGAGAAAGTCTTAACAATTGTAGAATTTCTATTGTATGATAAAAATAATTAGGTTTTCTCAATTTTGTTTTATAAGTAAAATAGCAGATGCAGCAACTGTATCCTGCAGCACAAGACCAGCCTCACTCCTTCATGTTTTTTCCTGAGCTATGGAGTCCTATAGAATATAATGCTGCTCTGTGTGCTAAGGTTTCTGCTTTAAAATGTAGAGGGCTCAAAGAAAGCAAACCCACTTTTCTGTGGTTCAAACACATTGATCCAAACTCTCAAGAGCAGTATCATGGACATTATGGCAACTCCAATGCTGCAGGTTTTCAGATTTCCAGAAGGACTCTGGTAAGGACTTCCTGAACAAATTTATTCAGTCACTGCAACCTTTTATGTTAAAAGCTGCTGTGTCTTCCTTGAGTATGTATAATTCTCCATTTTTAACTCTAAATGGATGGTTTTGGTAATGATCGTATATTTTCCAGAACTAGAGTGGTTAATACAATAGTGTCTGGCAGATCATATACTTCACCACTCAGAACCAAACTGAGCTCCTCCAATACTGTGATAAATCCTAATATCCTAAACTGATTAGAGAAAAAAAAAAAGAAAAAGTGATTCACATGCAGGCAATTGGTTACCCTGATGTTGAATGACAACATCCTCTTATACTGATTTTTTTTTTAAAAATTCTTTAGAGAAGGAGGAAAAAGAAATAATCTCAAACTAATTATTGAACAAAATTTTTTATGAAACTACTATTTAAACATGAGTGAAATTTTAAAAGTCCAAGCCTTTCCTGAAAACATACAATTGAAAGGTGACCCAAGTAACACAGGGACACATCCATAGAGTTGTATTTAAATTTTATCTTTGTTTACCATATTTCTTGGATTAGACATAAGAAAGTGCTGTGCAACATGTGCTGGCAATAGGTTGAAGAGAATTCTTTTATTATCCAGCTTGACTCTCTCCATATCATCTCTCTCTTCTTCTGCCTGTGAGGATAGAGAAAAAGAGAAACCTTGCCAAAACCCAAAAATTTAGCTGGACCTATAAAATAGCTCCTACTAATTCATCCTTTGAAATGAAACTGAGCAAAATAATGTAGAGCAGTAATATAGAGTGAGAACAGTTCTCCTGTACCATGCTTCTACATTAGGCAAAATCCCTTTAAGTTCTTAGTAACTCAAGCTTAAGTCTTGGGGCTACTTTAAAGATTTGACCATCTAAGTGTATTGGTATCTTTTGCAGGTCTCTGTTATTTTTAAACAGACCGTTGATATTTTTAAAGAGTAAGAAGCCAGAACCATCCCACTTAAATCACATTGGCCTTGGAGGCCAATTCCTTCCTAGGTAGTCCGACACAGTGACAGCAGTATTTGATCCACCTTTCAAAAAAGAGAAACCTGCAGAATCACCAGTGATTTAGCAAATCTTTGTCATTTTGCAGTAAAATGGAAAGAGACCTGGCAAGACTAACTTCAATAGAGAAAAAGATTTTAAAATGGAGCATCCTTAAGAATGATATCCAGTTAAAAAAAACCCTGAAAAAGCCAAAAACAAACAAAAAGATAATTAGCATTTCTAGAGCTGGATTTAATTATGCTGGAGTTTGTAATTAAAACATATACAGTTCCTTTGCAACAGAAATTTTATTAATTATGTGAATGATAGCATTCAGAAAGAGTGCTTAGGTGTTAACACAGCTGAGGTCCATAACCCAAGATACTGGTATCTTGTAACAAGTCCCTTGACTCACAGGAGCTAGTGGGAGTCATACATTAAGAAACAATTCTAAAACTCAAATCTCTTATTGGAAAAATACTGAATATCTAGGGATCTCTTTTGGGACTCTTAGATTTGTAAATTCCAGCCTTGTCCTTCATGTACTCATCAGCAAAATTACTTCTCTGGAATTTGCTCCTTGTTCTTAAGAGTGACTTCTGGCCCCACATTCTGATTTCAATTAGAAAATACTTGATCAGTATCATATAATTAATCTCACAGAAATTATATCTTATTCTTTGCTCCTCAATCACACTCACAGAACAGTAACACAAATCTACTGTGATCCTAACATGATTTTGTTTATCTAATTACAATCAGTAGAAAATTGGAAGGCCAAATTCTCAGCCATTTTGAGAAACCGCAATCACATAAATCATTGAATAACCTGTTCTAATCTTTGTTGTCCCATTTGTATCTGAAATTTGATATCCCGATCTATTACAAAGTCCACATATTTTTTCAGCACCAATTCCTGTCTAAGTAGGAGGAAACCAGTCACCACTTGCTTTTGTATAGTCTAACAATATTATTTTCATGTGATTTTTTTTTTTAGGAAGCTAGGTTTTACTTTCCATGACAAAATTTAGAAAACAACCTTTTTATTCAAATTATGCAGTCTACTTGTCTTGCAGTTCATTTCTGTATTTCCAAGTTTCTTTACAAGTAAAATGAATGCTGAAAGAGAAGTGATTTTATAAACATAAATTCTTCAGGAATTGTTCCTTTTTGGAATAAATTCTAATCTCCTACTCCAATTTGTGTCGTGAGAAACAGAACCTATTCCAGCCATGAAATATCAGTAAACATTAAATAATAATGAAGTTCTGCAAGAAATATACCTGAAGCTTGTATTCTAAGCAAGTACCTATTCCCTGTTTGTGAGCTGCTTTCCTGACACTTTTGCTGTTCAAATTTCACATGCTCTTGTCTTAAAATATCTGTCCCCTATTTTGGTTGTGCAACTCTGTCTCTGACTTTTTGTTTTCTATAAACATGTGAAATGGCCTCTGTCATTTTGTCTGACTGTTGGAATTTAAATGTTCTAACAGTATAAATAAAAAGATTCTTCCAGCTGAAAATCCAAACCAAGCTTGCCACTCCATTTTCACATCCTGGAATACAGGAAATTTTACTCTGAGAACAGCAAAGGGATTTCAAAACTGAATTGATGATCCGAATTAAAAAACAAACCAAAACAAAACACATTTGGGACTTGCTTATCCATTCCTCTCTTTCTTGAATGAGAACTTTCTTGTTACTTTCTTTGTAGGAATGTTAAGGTTCTCCATTAAGCTACCAATACCATATGGGGCAGAATATCAGCCTAAAGAACAATACTCCTTCAGGCGAGATTTCTGGATTAGTCAAAGGAGTCAAGTAGGGGCAGGTCAGTGGAGGAATCAGTTTGATGCATTGTATGGGTAGTGATGTTGCTCACTCACTGGCAGATGCTGTTCATTTCTGATCTGGAAATGTGTGATCAGATTCCTTTGCCTTGCCCAGTTGTGAGCCAAAATGTTCATTTTTGAAGACATGATTGGAATACTTCTTCAGTACACCCATTATTGCGTATGAGTCACAACAAAGGTTTCAAAGCAAGCCACGGCCATGACTACGAAGTGGAGAACTGAGCTCTTGACTGAAGAGCTGATGGTGCAAATCAAACTATCAGAGTCATGTCTGAAGGGATGGAAAAATTCTCTAAGAGCAGGGAAAGGCATCGAGGATGTCACCATTGCTAGTGGTAGAATGCTACATCTCCAACACATCTAGCATGCATCTCTTCCCCTCTTTGGATGCAAAACTGTTAACTACAATTTTGACTCTGAGAAGGTTCAGTTGTCAAAGATGAGATTGTGGGGAAAAGACTGAGAGTTAAATTAAAGAGAATGGTTCAGAAATTATAGGAGGAAATATGGTTGCAACTCCTGGATGGAATGTGGTGAGCATACTTGACTTCCCATACACATTACAAAGGGCGTCTGGAGTGAAGGTGTCACAGCCAGGCTCTGTTGAAACCTTTGCAGAAGGAACTTGGTAGTACATTTTAGCTGATAAGCTGCACAGCAGCTGGAAACCAAGGGAGAGAAAGGAAGATATTCTGCTGTTGAATCAGCAGCCATGGCAAAATTCCTCTCTTTGGATGGATGCATATTCCCATCCCTAGGTTATCTCAGGTACTGTACTGACATTGCCCACCTCCAAAGCATGACCACCCCTCACTGAGTAAGATAGATGACTAAAGACACTCAAGCTCCACCTAAACATAAAGAAATAGTATAGAAGTGAGTTAAGAAAGGGGAGAGGTTAGGGAAAACTCCATCATAACTTCTGGGATCATTTGACAGGCTGAAACTGCCTTCTCCCCCACAGGGACACCTGTTGGGTAAGAACTGTACTCTTGTACAGCATACATACTTTCATGTATGCTGAATGATTATATTGAGCTAGCTATCACTGGGGATTAGAGCTTGTCTGTATATTGCTTTGAGGATGTTTTTACAGTCAGATACTATCATCAGCAGTCCTCAAAACTTATTTTTTTATTAATAAAGAGTGTTATCCTGTAAACCGCCAAGGGTGCTGGCAGTCACCAACAGCAGGTACAGGTGTGGACACCCAGAAGGAGGTCTCTGTTGGTGTGTGACCATGAACAAATAAGTTGAACCACAATCCAACCTAGGGGACTGCTCAGGGAAGGGCCCTCACAATGGGACACTGGCAGACTGATTGGGCACAAGGGTCTTGGCTTTCCTGGGGCACTGACAGACTAATCAAACACTAAGGGTTTAAGGAAATCTCTTTCCATGTGACAAAGATGAAAGCCACTAATGCCATGGAAAGCCTTTGAACAACACCATGGTGGGTAATGGTAGCAAATCCAAAATAGAGATGAATTATGCAAACAGCAGAACAAGGGAGTATAGATCAAGTGCTCTTAACTTTTTGTTCCCTGGCCTATTTCAGGCCAAACACTTCCCAGCCAACAGGGAGAAAGGAATGCACTCTCTCCATGTAGTTCTGTGAGAAATTTGCAGTGACAATGCCCAGATGGAGCAATGCAGTACCCCAAAGACTAAGATGTGCTAGCTCTGCCTGACCTAGCTCCAGACCTAGATGCAGAACATTCATGAAATTAGCACAGCACTCCTGAGTTAATTCCTCATGATGAAAAGCAGAGGTACATTTGTTGCCTAAAATTCAGTTAAAAAAACCCCAGCTTTTTGAGACAACATTAGTCTGGCTAAAGTGGAGAGTAGTTCACCGAAAAGCTTTTCAGGTTCACAAAGTATATAGACACGTGCACTGCATAGGGGTGCTTCCTAATTTTATAACGCTACTTAATTACCATAACTAAAGGTTACATCCAAACCAAGAACCATCCACCCTGGTGCCACCCCCAGAACCTCCTTCAGGTATGCCCTTTGGCATGCTTCCCTAAAATTGAGTCGGGGGAATCAAGATCCCTTACTTCTTCACCATCATCATCTTCACGCCACATTCCCTTCTTGGAGCTTCTCCAGGGTCCCTGGGTCTTCTATCTTTGTTTGACTACAATATGTATTGTTATTCTCGTCCTGGTACATGAGTCCCAAGCAAGACGTTCTAGTCACTATCTTACCCTTAACACAGAAATTCAGGAATGTAGCACAGAGGTAGAAACTGCTAGTTGCTACATCAAATGTGAGAAGCTATACAGCTGTATAAAAATCTATAAATATATATAAATATATATACACACAAATATATAAAGTCCTAAGGCATCATATTATCTCAAACCACACAAATATCCTTGCCTCACTTGCAAGGGAAGATAAAGGAGTGAAGGTGAGGTAAAAAGAGGACTTGGTCATGTTGAACAATGAGGACTCCAAAACTACCCCATTACACAGCTCTGTAGGAGGGAGGTAGACCAAGTATTCTGGTATTTTCTGGACCTTTCTCTAGCTTTCTGCCCTTCAGGGAAATGCAATGAAAATTGTCCTTCCTCCTTGTGACTCATGAACTCCTCTTTGAGCAGCTGAAATTAAAGGATATGTAGGCCCATTCTTTCCCAGGCAAAACAGACACTGAGAAGGGAGAAGGAACACTTGGGGCTGAAGAAAGAAGATTAAAATAGCACAGATCACAGGTATTTACATTCCTGGTGGCAGTATTATCCAAATAGCTAAATGTCATCAAAACCTTTATCTGTTTGCCCCTATTCTCATTGGTTAATTAAGGAAAGCTGCAAACATGATATTTATGCAATAGCTGCTGGCTTAAAAAAAAAAGGCAGATTGTTGTGAAAATAAACAAGAAAGAAAACACATAGGCAAGACCAACATAATTTTTCACATTCCGCTGTTCGCTCACCTGTTTGGTATTTGTGGCAGATAGGCCATTTTGCAGACCTTAACTGTATTTGCAAAACTGCAGTATTTAAAAGCAGGCTTTATTTTTGCTCTGAACATGGTGACAAAATTGAAAATGCTTTTGGTGCTGTGACTTTTTACATCAGTCTAATTAACAGCTATTGCATTTTACATAGTTACACAGCCTATCACAGTTTTTATAATGCTGGTAACTGATTAAACATCCTTCGTATGGGAAGCGGTCTCAGCAGTTGTACCAACTGGCTGTTTAATACTAAAAATGTTGTAACAATATCACTGACTGAAGAGTTATCACGTGGAAATACAGTTTCCACATTCAGCTAAAAAGAAGACAGGCACCAGTGCCTCAGAAACCTCATTTTTTTGTACCTGAAGGTGGCACTAAAGTCACAGGGAAGAGTCTCATCACACTGCTTTTGTAGGGCCAGGTTTTTGAGAAGTGCCAGCACACCTCGCATGTCTTGCCTGCAGACTGCAAAATTTATATTTCTTACAAGCGTAGTGGACTAGAAAAGCCAGTGGAATGATATTCTAGTATTCCCTAAAGAATGCATCAATTAGTCATACCATTGTATTACTCTTATTTTCCTGCCCTGACAAATCCTGTGAGGGTGAGAAACTCCATTTTTTTGTCAGTTCCAGCATCTTCAAAAATTTACTACTTGTATTTATTTGTCCTTTTTTAATTCTCTCCCAGTATTGTTACATGATTTGCAAAATCAAATGTGATTATAAGTAAGAAATAAGGAAAATGTTCCTATATTTACTACTCACTGTTGTACGAGACACACAGAGTTACTCAACAGTGCTATGCAGAAAATGAAATAGTCCTACCACTGCCTGTTAAAAAAATCAACAAAAAACAACAGATGTTTTCTGGAAATACTGTGATATTCAGAAAGGTTAAATTTAGAACAGAAAAAAACCTGGCAAAATCAACAAGAACCTATAACATCACTGATATGTGAACAGTAACTACAAACAAATGTTTTAACTTATCATCAATCAAAAAAATATTTTTTCCACATGATGTACATAAATCATATTGTATTATCTCTCTTCTGGTTATGCAACCCAGATGAACAGAAATTAGTTTAACTTATCTTGAAACTGTATAATTTTTCTTAATCAGTTTTTCTTGTTTGAATTCTGCTCTTCTTCAAAACACTTTTTTATTCCCGATGTGGCAGAAAAAAAAATCTATGGATATGTGTTTTACTCAGATGTTTGCACAGACCACTGAGAATCTACCTATATATTCCTACTAAAAATTGGATTAATTTCAAGACACTTTCAGTATTTTAAACATAATTTAGTCACTAAAAGTATCCAAAAAAATTACTTACAGCTTCCAGAATAGCCTTTGAGCCTGAAATTCTCCATGATGCAAGCCAACAACTGAAAAGCCTCCTAAAATGACATGCTGAACCACGCTGGCACATCTTCACACAGCAGGGGCTGGCCACTGCGAGATGTGAATCTGGCTTCAGCACGTGCTTTGTGCAATTCAGTGTTTGCACAAAGAAACAGCTCACTCACTCTGTGGAACTGAGGCCCTGTGCACTGTCACTGTTTTAGAAGTCTTTCTAAAACTTCTGTTACCAAAAATATAACCAAGTTAAACCAACATGGTTCAGTGGTAAGTAGTACTATGGCTGTAGAGAAACATGATCAAGACTGCTTTTAAACATATACAGAGCTTGTGCAGTCCAAGGGCTACAGAAAACTGGTCTCTTGAGAATCCAGTTTTTACTTGTTTCCTCTTAAAGGCTGTTAAACAACTAGTAGCTTGGAGTTTGCTAACTATTCAAAGGCAGTTTTAACATATAGATATTTCCAATAGACAGTGTTCCCAGATTTTTACCATGCTGAAAAACCTCGTAAGTACAGAGCCAATGTTACGTGTTTTTTTTACTTATCCCTTGGAATAGATAAGCACCAATAGCATTTCTGTACTATCCATCATGTACAGTACTTCTGTAGGTTACCTTAATTAGCCCTTGGACTCAATATCATTCATAACCACTATATAAGTGGAAACCAGAAGAACACTTCTTATATATTATCCACTATTACTTACTGTACAGAGAATAGATCTTCCACTTGGAATTGAGAAAAAGAAAGACAAATGTCCAGATCATCTGAGAGGTCAAGAACCTACCCAGCATACTGATTTCAAAGAATGGTAGTCACGTTGATCCCTAAATTCTGGATTTGCCACCTGAACTGATTTTTTTTTCTTTTTCAATGTTATCATGAAAATCTCACAGACAAGGTAGCAGCACATAAGTACCTGATTTGCATTTGAAAAGATCTTAAAATGGCATTTTATCATCTCAGATGAAAAGAACTTTTTGAAGTGTACCTGAAGGACAGTACTGAAATCTGATGTCTTAACTCCCCTCACTGTCCCTTGGAAAAAGTGCACAATGCTTTTAAAAACAGTAGTATATGGCAAGGTATGTCTATATAACCCGTCCCCAAGAAAACAGAACTTCATATTTCTTCCTTGACTATTGTCCAGTTCTGGTCTTTCGATAAAAAAGCATCCCATAGATTTCCTGTACTTAATTTTTTAAAACTAATTGCTTGCGAATTAAAAATTAACTTAAAACTAAGAATCTTTAAGCAGTAGCTCCATTAGGGGTGCAGAGTTTGCCATGCATGTCAGAGTAGCTGGAATGCTGAAAAGCATTTAAGATGCTGGAACTCACTCTTGACCTGTTGGAAGGCCACAGGATAGCAGAAACAGTATATTCCTGCTGCTACTCTAGTTCAGGGTTAGGGATAACGTACAAAAGGTCTTGTATTCTTGGATCATATGGCACTCACATACTTCCATAATAGTATACAGCCAGACATATATTCCAATGAATTTCAAAACCTAGCCACCTTTATTTCCATCTGAAAACTATATTTGGCACCACAGCAAACAGAAACTATATCAGTTTGTCCAAAACAAACCTCTGAGGCTGACAGGTACAGCAGCTCTCAATACTGCAGGTCACAGGACAAAAATTAAATGAAGTGATTACACATTGAACACTCAGTTAAACAGTACAGAGTCCATGGAAATTATAAAACAAGATAATCTTAAATCATAAAAGAAGTGAACATAATTTTGGACATCAAAACGAACAAGAAATCCAAACAAAGCTTAAAGGTTAGGTAGAAAACTTTTCCAAGCAGAAGATAACAGAGCTAAGTCATTCCTGATTTCTCCATTTGAGCTAACACAGCAGAGCCAGGTATGTGTTTAACTAACCCACGTGTTCCAGTCCTGATGTTATGTGTAAAAGCAAACGCTGTGATAATTTATACAGTCCTCTTCACAACACCGTTAACAAGGTGTAGGTGAGAACAGAATGTGACCTCTGGGAACTACAGGTGTGTAAGATTTACCATAAAGGCAACTTCCACATTCCACCAAACCAAACTTGTATATTCAACTTCCTCCTTCCTTCAGGGGCCAGTGTGAAACACTTTGGAGGTGAGAATTGGACTGCTGAGAGGTGTGACAGGCGGTAGACATATCTTGATTCCCATGTCATGGCTAATATAATTTCTATAGGTTTTGCCATAATTATGAGAGGAAATGTGTTTTCAAAGAAGGTCCATGCATCTAAATAAGTGTCTAATCTTCCTCTGGGAAAGACTTCTCTATTTTCATTGCATGACATGGATATAAGTATTTCCTTTTATCAGTTTTATTTGCCTCTTACCTGAACATTGACATATTTCCACCTCTTTTTGTAGTAAAGAATAAAAAAAAACCCTTGATTTAACTGCATCTCAGGTTCATACTGCTAACAGTCCATTCCTAATGCATCTCAGACATGAATATACTACTTGATTAAAGATGTACTGAAACAACCACAAATAAAAAAAAAATCACTTCTCCGGGGAAAAGGAATTTCATAGGTCTGTGGAAAGAAGGTTAGAAAATATTTTTTTCTTTGTAACCCTAACAAACATGAAAACCTTTGGAAGAGTCTTAGTCCAACTAATTTGTCCTGAAAGTATTTTCAAGACAAATCAAAAAGTCAAACATCATTAAGTCTTGTGACTTACCTGCACAGCCCAGAGGTAGTCCAGACGCAATTTCAAGTCCACCTGTCTTGAATGCAGTGCCAAAGCACAAGAAAAAAGCAAAATAGCTAGTATTGGTTCATAGCCACGCATATAAAAGGAGCCACCCCTTAAAAATAAGAAGGAAGTAAATGGGTTATTCCAGGTTTTGTAATACCCAGCAATGCATATTTTTAATATTAGATTTTTAATTTAGAACATGTGGGATCCCCCTAATCATTAGCCTTTTCTTAAGAGACTCATCTGGGCAGGGAGATGGGTGACAGTACATCTGATCACTGCATCACACCAACATGCAACTTCCTGAGGATTTTATAATGCTATGCATTACTGTAATGCTTTTTATTAGTAAATATATAAACATCAAAAAACTCAAAAGAAATTGGAATTAGTGGAGGGATGTTGAAATATTGAAGTTTTAAACTATTTTCTATTCCATATTATAGTTAGACAGCTGTGTGTTCAGCTGAGGTAGGTTACCATAAGACTACAGAATAATGGGGCAACAGTTGCTAGGTCCCAAAAACTGATCTCCTCTTGATGGATGTTACTAGATCCTACAGTTCCTGGGGAGAGGGTGGCTAAAATATTTCTTACACTCAACTGAGTCTATAGCCCTAAGCAGAGCTGAACACTAGAGGACAATTCACAGATGTGTAACCAGTGTCTGACTATCTATAATGATCCATTGCTTTAACTTTGCTAGATACCTACCCCAGTGCTTTTCTGTAACCACTGAGTTCCAGAATAGCTATGTATAAAATTGTAACAAAAAGCAGGAGAATCATTTTTGGCAAGGAAGATACACGTAGAAATATTGCCAACGTGAGAGTCCCCACTACACAGGAAAGGAAAGCATAGTGGGCTGTGTCACATGGAAGTTCATTCATTGTTTTGTTTGTTCCACCAGGAGAAATTATAACTATTGAGCTGCTGGAATTGGTATTCCAAACCCAAGGCATGCAGCCAACCTAGAAAAGACAGGAGAGGCAAGAAGGGGAGAAAGTTAAATACGAAATAAACAGAAATGCAATTGCTATGGATGCTGACTGTTGTTCATCACTAATTGGAAAAATATGGCCATGGAGTTCCCACCTAACTCAATGCTGTATTAAAATCTCCTTTTCCTGAAATGCTTCACTGAATTTTAGGGGAGAGATAAAATCTGTTCATTAGATGCCAGTAAGGGCAAACAACTGAAGTTTGGGCTTAGTTTCTGTCTTGGTGCTCAAAACCAAGGGATTCTCACACCAGCACACTCCTGTAAAATTAAGGAACTTCAGTTAACATTTAATGTGGCCATGCAGGTGAAAAAAGGATCTTGCAGAGAGCACAGAAATAAATGTGTTTGTTTTATTGACTACATAAGTCATGTAAATTTCAATTACTTAAATACAAAATAAAACATATTTTAATCATTGAGTGTGGAACTAAACACGAATAATATCTTTTCTCCACCTCAGAGCTACTTCTGCTGTCACATATGATTCAAATACAAGGACTCATCTTTAATTATCCCTGTAATTTCAGTTATCCAAGAAGTTCTATTTCCTCCCTAGACTGGGAAATATACAAATGTTTTAGTGCATTTCTTAAGGGAAATTTGGGGAAATTTAACCTGCTTTTTCTAAAGGCAATGTCATGTACACATCTCGGAGCTGTTACCCAAGGAAGAGAGGAATTTCTGGCAAATAGTGCAAGTCCCTAGAGCTCCAGTTTTAACTGCAGTCCAACCTTCACCCCTAACGAAGGAAAAGGATAAGAGTTAGTGTAAGTGGGGAGAGTGGGATGGTAGTGTGGAATTGATTTCAACAGGCACTGCCACATAAGCCCTACCCTGTACTTAAGCTTCTCTTTTGAAGTATAAGACCTTTTTATTTCATCCTAACCACTGACAATGAAATATTATAGCATGCTGTAAAGTAACTGACAACCTGAAGGGTGATTAAGCAATGTATTTTATAGGGGGTTGTAGTAAATTAAAAAGATGAGACATAAATAAAATGTGATTTAAACTCATAATGGCTAACATTGTGTAATGAAAGAGTGAAGTGAAAAACCCCTTTAATGTGATTTTGTTCAATATCCTTAAAAAGGCCCTTCAAAAACAAAAAGGCCCTCATCCAAAAACATACACAGGAATGAGGGCTTCATCAAAGATCTGCATTCCACCCAGGAAAACACCATCTGCTGTGCAACCAACAGTGAAACCTCAACACCTAGCTCCTCTGACAGATGAGAATTCTAGAAGATTACTCTGCAGGAACTAATAATTTCTATGGATGAAACATTTCTCTTTAAGTTACAGGTTATTTTCGTTCAGGAAAGGATAAAGTTATATTTGTAATTTATTTTAAGTCATAATCAGAGGATCACTGCCTTGTTGGAGGTCAGAACTTCGAACTTCTGAATCCTAATCTGTCTTCTTCCACTGTTGTTCAACGTTGCTTCAGGGCTTATGATTGCCTCTTTCTCTTTTCCCCACCTTTAAGTGGCAATGATGGTGCTTGTTTCATTCAGTCAACGTAAGTGTCAGCTCTATGGAGGCTGATCCATAAAGATTTCACCTGTCATAAGGTTAATCTCAGTCCCAAAGTCAAACACACAGAACTTGCTGAGAAGCTAGCCTGGAGGCACTGCACAGCTCTGTGCACTTTGGGCTTATGTCCACACTAAGAACCTGACAGAAGGCTGGGTGCTATTCAGCCTGTGTGTTACTAACACAGCTGATGTTCAGAAATACCCAGAAATGCCTCGACATCAGTAATTCTTGGTTCCTCTCAGGACATTGGAATTCGCAGAAAAGGGATCCTCTGCCCATTCAGTTCATGGGGATAAGCTTGGTATATGTTTTCAGGGTAGGTCCAGGGACAACTGAATACACAAAATACAAACTAAGAGGCTTGGCATCTCAGCACTGAGAATTACTGTGTCTTTTTAATGGTCAGAAAACATTGTGTAAATCCCACAGAGAGGCATGATTTGAAATATCTGCCTTCTTAGCATTTCTAGTTGGTTTTAGTGTGCTATACTTTGTGTGGATTCTTTCCTTTGAGTACCCTAACATGTTTCATTCATTACCATCGGCAGCCACAATGCTGAAATTGAGTGCTTGGTATTTGGCAAGGCAACTGAATGACAAATACTTAGATAGAATTTAAATACCACTTGAATTCAAGTCCACCATGTAGAACTAGCTGCTAATCTATGGTAAAGAAGGCTCAATTTTCAGAACTACTGAGCAAGTTCACTTCATACAACAGAGGCTTTCTAGGTATTAGATGTAAATGGATCATGTAAGTGGTACAGTGTAAACACCTCTTCTCCTTACACAAAACTGTCCATATTTTAAGACCTCTTTATCTTTTCTGATCTGCCTGGACTAAAAATATCCCTGTTATTACACAAAAACATGTTCTATAAGTTGCCACATAGAAATAGTAATCTTGTTTTGACACCATGCCTTGGCTGTCACAAAATATTAGCCATTGAACCAGTAAGCAAGTTGAACATTCAAAACCAGTTTACCCATAAAGTACATGACATCAGCAGACTATATGATACTAAGTTTTGATATACCAATTTCTATAGGTGATGACTAGGTACGATCTGTGCAATTTGCTAATTGCTTTACCATTCCTAATTCAACACCTTTTCTCAGGGCAAATTTAAAGTTCAAATTACAGCAGAGGGGTTTAATTTTGAAGAAGCGTGCTCTGCAAGTATGAATAATAAACAAAGTAGGAATTCACCAGATAAGAATATGGTATGTCTTTAATGGATTTGTACCAGGTTGTTCTTTAAACAGAATGCTAAGTGATACTTCATTTAAATACTCACCACACATCCTTGAGCCACGGAGTATATTAAGATCACAATAAAAATACACAAAATGGTACGAATTTGTATTGTCAGGCACCCTGGAAAACACTAAGGAAGAAAAAAAAGATTTATAGATACATATTTTAAAATGTTTTAAAGTGGGGTTGATATTTTTTAGTAGTCTATAAAGAGAAGCGAATAAGGGATATGGAAATTTTGCTTGCACAGCAAATTATGAAGTTGCAGATATTGTTGTGTAATAACTGTTATGTAGTTATTATTGTGTAGATGTGTTTTAATGGTAATTGCAGTTTTGGGGGTAATAAATGTGAAATTATTATTACTATACATTATTTCTCACTATAATTAAAACCCTTAGAAAGTTTAGTAGTATGTCTACTCATGATGCAAATAGTAAATTAGGATGGCATTTCATTTTGCTCTCATGGGAAAAATACCCAAAGCAGCTCTTGCCTTGCAAATTATCAGTTCCAAATTGTGATCCAAGAGAATACACTGTGATAGCATAGGATTTTGGAGTGCTATTTTGTCTTCTGTTATAACAGTCATGTTAAATGCCAGGGTAGTTTTAATTATCAGGGCTCATTAAAAATATTGAATTTGTCAGAAAGAGCAGTAGAGAACAAAAATATCTGGTGAAATGGAGTCTTGTGAACCTCCAGTTTTACTGTGATTCCAACTATCACTTTTAAATGTGTGAAGTCCTTGCTGCTGTGAAGCCTGTGATAGAATGTGAGAGAGGAAGGGTAAGTCTGTCAGCCTTTTTCCAGTCATACTGACCTACTCTGCTTTCAGGTAAAGCTGCTTTCCTTCCCTTCCCCTTGCACTAAGAACATGTGGGGCATCTGTTACATAGGGGGTCCATAATATATGTTTCAAATCACAGGACTTCTCAGAGGACTTCAAGGGTCAAGAATCAACCCCAAGAAACAATCAGACTTAAAGTGGGGACAATCCTGTGTTCTTTAAAAGGAAGGGGCTCAGATTTATCAAGGCTGAATTTGACTTAAGGTCCAATGGAGCAAGCAAACACCTGGCTTTTTTGGATGAAAATCACTAGTCCTGAAGAAAAGTTGTTCACTTCATGGGTACTACCAACATCAAAAGCATAGCTTCCAGCAGGCTGCAAAGTACTCATAGAGAGGGGCTGGTGTAGCCTGGGAACAATAGAAATCATATATTGAAATGCCTCTCCTTCCTTTCACATAAGCAGAGACATTTTGGCTATATGCGTGACCACAAATTAAAAGTTGAAGTAGTTAGAGGTGAATCAACTTTGTTTGGGCTGTGACACAAGAGAATATAGAAAAAAATTAAAAAAGTATTATCTGCAAATATATTCTGGCTTCAGTATGGCTTAAGTTCATGTAAATGTGGGTGTGGAACAACAAAGATAGTATCAATAACTGATTTGTATTATGGACCTGCGTTAATTAGCTACACCAGAAATTAGTTTAAGTATTAGGTTATCTGAGGTATATCACCTTCAATAAAACAGTGAGCATATTGTAGAACAAATACCTCAAATTCTAAGAATCTGAGACTGAAAAACTGTGTCTCAGGGGAAAAGATACAGCAGTGTCCAAAATTACATTATGAAAAATGACAGATTGTCTGCCTTAACCTCCAGAGCCCCAGGGCCGCCTTTGCAGAGCTGGTCACTTCCCAGCTTGTGTCATTGGAGGAGGTTCTTTCTTCTCAGGACCTGGACTTTGTATTTAACCATGCTGTATTTCCTAAGATTCCTGTTAGCCAATTCTGTCAGCCTATCTAGGATCCTCTCAGTGGTCATCCTGCCAGCTAGTCTCCTGAAACTGGAGTTACTTGACATGAGTATATTCCATGTCCTTCTCCAGGTTGTTGATAAAAATGTCTGACAGGACACAATTCAGGATAATTATCTGTGGTACCCCATTTATTACCAGTTTCCAGGTAGAGTACAACCATAAACTGCTATGCTCTGAATGTGATCATCCCAATGGCATTTTACCCATCAAATTGTCCAACTAGACCAAAATCCTATACATACATGGGGTGGAATGTATGGTTTTATCCCTATAAATAATAATAAAAGAATTGTTTTAAGGAAATACATATATTCCGTTAATTGAGCTTGCAATCAAATAAATTAGCTATTGCTCATTAAGGAGAGTTTGAAGATAATGCTGGATTGTTAATAACATGCAGATTCAAGGACCATGTGTCCTGACACTGCACAATTTTTTTTGGTCTGTGTGGTACATATCTGTTCTATGTGTGGACATGCTAGGCTATTGTATTAAAAAGGAAAAGAAACCTTTAAGAGATAAGGCATGAGACATGTCTGAATTAAAATTCTGATGCTGACAAGATTTATACTTTAAGCAATTCTAAGATTGCATCTGTTCTTTTATGATAGCACAGAATTCTGAGCTTCATTTTTCTATGGTTTATTTGTGGAATTTTTATTAACTAAATAAATACTGTAAGATCCCAAAAATACTAGGTAAGTGCTACAGCAAAATATTATCATAGTGGTTTTACTAGTAAAGCATTTGATGCTAAAGCATGGAGGAGGTGAGTGACAGTGTGAAAGAGCAAATAAGGTGATAGAAGACTAATTAAAATAGGGGACTGATTGGTTTACAATCCTACACCCACTATACATAGCATATTCATTATACCTTATTTATTATATGGCAAATTTTCACCATAAAATTTTAAACTGTGATATTCTGATGCTTTATATTTCTTCATTTTTCTAATGTTGGATTTGATCCTGTAAGGTATTGAATCTATAGAGGAATCTGGAATAAATACAAATTCTGCTGACTGATAAAACAGATGGAACACATCTGAAGTTTGCACTAGCCCTGCAAAAATAGTATAAAGAGCAGTAATTTCCTACAAAATTCATCTATGTTTCTACTATCTATACAGAAAAGAACAGATGATAAGCTACTCTTCCTTGATGAAACAAGAGATCATCAAAATTAGTCCCAAATAATTGTGCAATTTTATAAATAGGGTTCCACTCTGTACCTGATACTCTGCTAATATACTATTAAAGTTTCCATGAAAACAATTACTTTTCTCCTGCCAAAGGACGTTTTTTTTTTTAACTAAAATTAGTGTGTGCTAATCAGCAAAGCTGATTAACTGCGTAGGTGTTTTCTCCTGGTATTTTTCAGAAAAGACTAAATTTAGACTAATCCACTACAGATTTCTTTCATCAGAAAATTAGCCTGTAGATGCCTTATTCTGATGTGGCAGACCTAGTTCTCTCCCAAAGCAACCAAATGTCCTTCTGCATCATTACTGTTGTGAAAATATAATGCAGGAGAATTAATCATTACTAAAGGTTTTGAAAAGGCCAAGGACTGTGTGTGCAAACCATTGTGCTTTGCCATCAAAACAGCTGCTGCTTTGGCAGGAAAAATTCTGAAAACAGAGGGGAAGTCAGCAGGACTTTATACCCAGATACCATTTGAAATGGAAGGGGGAACTAGTGTGCTCTGTAGTCAGAAAGGTGCAAAAGTCAGATTAAAGCAGTTTACCTGAACATCGCAATTATTCAATACAGTGGTGAGGGTTAAGGGAAGATGCAGCAAAAAAGACAGAAAGCACTGATTAATGGCACTAAATGCTACATTGCTGCAAGGATTACTCATGCAAAGTCTGCTTTCAGGCGATTCATCTTTGTTTTTGAAGTGCCTAACACATTCCTTAGCAATGAACTTGAAAAGCACATAGATTTCAGCCTCTGTGAATCTGAGAAGCATTTACATGGCTTCATATTCCAAAGGACAGACATAGTATGGCTACCGAAAGGAAGAATAGTCAAAAAATCTTTAATCACTTACTTGTACTCGTGTGACATGTAGGTACATAATACAAGCCACTAGGAAGCATATGCAGAACACCAGGAGAACAAGAACTATGGTACTCCTAGAAACAAAACACAGTAGAAGTAATGCAGTGCAGCTCAGTAGCAGATGAGAACAATTGCTGATTGGGGTCCTTCTGAAATGGTATTTTAAATTAATGATGTAGGGTCACCTGCCCAACCTTGTTATAATACTAAGTATGGCAGAGGAAATTTAATAGCGAAGTCCACTGCTCTCAAGACTAAGATATTAGTAAATGCTCTTGTTTATGCTCCCCACTCTGACCTCAGCAAGATCAAAGCACCTCAAAAATTTAGATGTATGGTGTGTCAGGGGAGACACTTTCTAATTGTATGCTAATGCAGAGTATTCAGCTTGATGACTCTCCTAAAGGGAGTGTATAACCCAATTACTTGGCCTTGGCAGCTGTGTAACAGTTCCCAGATGCTTTTTCTTCCTAATCTCTTTTTCTCAAAGATTCAGAAATCAGAGGTTATTCAACTCGGTCACTTATCAAGTCAAATAAAATTTGACCAGACTGTCTTCTAATGAAACAGAACAAGTCCCTCCTTTTGAGTCTTCCTCAAAGGTTAAACAAATCTTATGCTTCACAAAGATGCTGTAATAATTTTTTTATTCTAAATCTTCTCTCTCCTGCTCTCCAAAATAGGTTTCATGAAAACAATGAAATAGTTATTCATGAAAAAAGGAGTGCAGCCAAGAACTTTCGTCCTCCAGAAAACTTCTGTTATTGGAAAAGTGCCCCATGAATGTGAGCACCCTGAAAAAAATAAGTCCACCAGTGCTGGTGTATTTGATTTATGCTCAGGGACAACCTAGCCCCATGCCAGCCATGGAATCAGGGCTGTATGACAGTAGCATAACATGATCTTCACACCTTCTTTTCTAACTTGTGAGAGCAAACCAGCCAGTTCAGAAGATGTGAGCTATGGCTCCAGGCATATATGTATCTGCACACTTGACAATTACTGGGTAAAGATTGGTCATTTCTAACAGCAGACATGCAATTCTCCTGTAGAATTTCTATTTGACTTTGATTTCAAAGTCATGTAACAATTCCTGTTGATGTAGGAACAGGGAAAATTCTGTGGTGTGGTATGTGTACCCAGAATGGGGAGGTGACTCTAGTGCCATAAGTGTGGATTTTGAATACAAGTATTAACAGACTGCAGGTTCTCATGCTTTTAGAGAATTCACTTGTATTCAGGATGGTAACATGCTAGAAAAGAATGCAGGGGACATGACTGCCATGACATCATTCAAGGCAGCAAAAGCCAACAACTGACATTAGTGTTAAGCAGGACGCTGACAGACATTTGGGCTTTACAAAAAATAAACACAATATGACATCAGAAAGGTTCCTCATCAGAGCTTTTAGTGTCTACATTGCATGTGTGCCTCCGTAATTGGACAGATTAGGAACATAGCCTTACATTCAACAACTACATCTGGGGATATAAAATACGTGCTCAGCTGGGAAGCTGTTTTGCTTGGATGATGATATGAATTGTGAGAATGTCAAGCCCATTGATTTCTGTGTATTTGTGCAGTAACAGGCTATCATAAAACATTTTCTTGTCTGGATTTTGAAACTCCTCCTTGAAATATTGTAATACATCACTTTTTCCATTAGGGTAATGTATTACAAGTCTTGGCTTTTACATTCTTTTGTCATAATTGCTTTGCAATCTAAAGAGCAGCTTCAAGCTCCAAGTTCTGGTGAGAGGGGAAATTTTCCTATACTTCCAAAGTTTTAATTTAGCTCATGGCTGCCTCTGTGTCACAGGGAAGGAAGAGCCCCAGAAGACTAGCAATGAAGCCACCACCAATAGACACTGGAAGAAAGATCTTAGGAGCATTCAGTAGATTGCTTTCCTAACTAACCTAGTCCATCTTCATGTCCTTCAGTGGAGATATTCTGCTGGAACTTGTGTGTCTGTCAGATCAGGGCTTAAACTGAATCTCTGTCCAGCTTTTTTAAGTGACAGTACTTTTTGGAAAAAATTATCATATGATTCATGGAAATTCATTCTAATTTCAACTACACTAACACTCTTCATTTCTCCTTGTTCAAAATTGCCATGTACTGTAGCTGTGGCTTACTGTAGAAGGCGGCGAAAGACTTCTTAATTATGTTCCAATTATTCAGCAGAGTCATTAGTCTGGAAATGATGATGTAAAGGATGATTTTTGTCAGTGATTTTGAATTCTTCAGATGAAAGTTATTATATAACAAATGATGATGATGATGATGGTGATGATGATGTAAAAAAAAAAGTTTTTCTCAATCTTTCAATTAGAAATAATAGAATATAAAAGTATTTTTCTGACTGGGGATTTGTGAATAGAAAAGACCAGAATTTTACATGGGATTTTTATTACCTGTGGCTAGTTCTATTGCCATTGAAATCCTAATAATTAGTAAAAGTGAGTAAAGTTTGATTTTAATGTTTTTATGTTCTAACATAAAAAAGCTTATTGCTAATAATTTCTACATCTTAAACACAATTTGATCTGTTTCTTATAACCTCTAGATTTGACAGTGAAGTCTAATTATTTTTTTATTTAGTAAGCAATCACATAGAATTGGCAAACTCTGACGTAATCATTGAACTGTATCACTCAACAATACACATAGAACACTCCCCAAATACTTAATGAGAATTCGGTTATGTCTGCTTTAGTGCAGTCAAGATCTGACTGCAAGCTATGTGTGCATGGCCAAACTATCCACTGGGCAGTTTATACAGTGATAGCATTGATACCAAAAGCCTCAGTGCAGGCTATAAATTCAGGTTGAAAAGCTAGCTGAACACTTCAGTACTTAGTTCCCATTAAACTCTGTGTAGTTTTATCTATGTTGCTATCAAAATTTGGATTACCTCATCCAAAGTCAGCACAAATACATTTAAAAAAGCTGCAGTAACACCTTTGTTTGTAGTGCAGAAGTGCTTTAAGTAAGTTAGAAATACACATGGAAGTTTAAATAATCCCTGAAATGTTTTCTTTTCTGTCTACCTAAATAAACAAACTAACAAACAAATAAATAAAAGATAGTGGAAAGTGTCTCATTTGGAAACACAGATGAAAAGAGATTAGACTGAGGATATACTAGCAGAGAATCTCCTGTGTGAGAAGATGCCAACCTAGGTGTGCATTCCTGTTCCAAAGACTTTAATGTTTTGACCTGTGCAGGATGTCTGAAGATGATCCACTTTGATTCATAATAGCAGAAGACAGAAACTTACTGTGGTATTATTAGAAGGTAGACAAGGCCAAATAAGGCAGCTAGAATTAGTGAGAGAACTACAGCACTGGTGAAGTACTCGTCCTGAAGCTGGTGGTACTGTTAAAGAAAGAAAGAAATTAAGACAGGATGTATTTTATATACACCTGGACAGCCACACTTGACCATTCTTAGCAAGAAAGAACTATAGCCTAAAATAAAACAAGCCCCTACTTAGTTTACAAACCTACAAATAATCATGGCTTAATTCATATGGAAAAAAAAACCCCAACCAAAAACAGATGAGGCAAGTCTTCACAACATTTTCCTTGAAAGACTTCTGGCTTACCCTGTAACTAGTCAAAACTGGGTTAGGCTCAGGTATAAGTTTATCTTTTGGTGAAAAATAATTCAGCCATTTTAAACCAGAAGGAGGTGACCCTTCCTCTTCTTTACTTACTCATCACAAAACAAGGCCAAACACCCCTTGGTGCTGCCTTCAAGAAGTCCTGTCACCTCAGCTGCTCAGGACAGGACACTAATGGGTGGACTTGGAGGCAGCTACTAAGGAGATAGAAGGGCTTTGTTTTGAGCAGCTACTGCCTTTGATTCCACTAAAGCTACAGACTTGCATGAGAACACTTTCTAGGGGTGGAAGCACATAAATGTTTTCTCAGAAAGACCCAAAGTTCATTCTCATTTACACCAAAATACTTTCTTAATTTGAAAGAGGACACTTGCAGTTAGTTAATAAATTAATCTGAAAGTTTGAAATCAAAATTTATGCTCAAACCCTTAAAAAATTGGATCCAATATGGTACACAGCCTTCTGACTTGAAACAGTAGTGACATCAAATCTTAGACTATATAGTAGCTTACAATAGGAAAATAAATTAATCCAAAACCATAACACTTTTGCTTTTTCAAACACAAAGTAAAGGCTGTAAATACAAACAATTTGTGTTTACAAACAAAACTCCTATAAGGCAGGAAAAATTGTTAGCTTATATGCATGCTTACAAGTCCAGAGTTAATCCACTGATTATAGCACAGTCACACTGGTACAAGATTACAACCTTGCCCAGAGATTTAAGGGATTTTTTTTGGTATTTTCTAGAACTGATGGAATCAATACATAGGCAGGCACATTGCCATGAGACAGCATTAAATACATGACACAGGTCAGGCAGTTTGGAGAAACAAAAGAAAGACCAAAATACAGGATATGTAACATTATGGAGTAGGATCTTGATAAGTAGGATGATACTGATCTTTCTTTTTATCCCCTTCAAGCATTTCCATGGAAGGTAGGGATAATGTCTCCCTCTTAACTGAGACACACTCCAGTGGAGTATTTAAAGATAGTGAGTAGAATTTAAATGCTGTACAAAACCAAACAAAACCCCAATGCTAGTTGGCTCATGGTCAGTGAAATCAGTAAAAATAATTCAAACTCCCCTTACTTTATTTTCACGCTCAATTTGCTTGTACTTCAGGGTGAAGAAGTTCAAGTCAGCCATCTCAGACTCAGTTTGCCGGGCCTCTATCAAGCGGCTGATGTATCTGTTCACTCGAGTTCCTGGAGTGTTGTATACAACATTGGTAGAAAAAGAGGAACGATTCCTGAGTTTTTCAGAGGCTGTCCTTAATGCTCTCCTCTGTAGCAGAGATGAAAAAAGAAGCACAGATTTTATTAGCATTGAAATCTTTCATTGCTGTTCATATTACCTCAATCTCGTAGTCAGGATGAGGAGTTCATTAAAAGGAGCAACGAAAAAAGGCAGAGATCTTATCTCCATGTGAATGCCATCTCGTAAAAACTCCTTAGCTGAAACTCTGATTTCATTCAAATCTGTGAGAAACCCCCCACAGCATTCCAGGATTTTAATCCAGAAATTCTCTTTTCACACTGCCCCGACACTTCTCTGTCACTGAGGAAATAATCAGTTTGTTCCCAATCAGTGTGACTTTACCTTGCAATTTTTTTTTCTCGATGGAAGACATGAAGCTCTGGATATCTTGAAGACAACATAATTGGGCTCTTCATGACACAGGGAAATTTCTACTGTCTGGGTAACAAAACATATTTTGAAAAGATAATCTTCCTTAACCACTTGCACAATGACCACGTGTGACTTCAGAGGGTCTGAAATCTCAAGTGTTTCCCTCTTTAACTCACTCATGTGGCTTTCTTGTTAAGACCTCTTGAGTATGCCTCAAGTGCACTTGCAGATCCAAATGGAGCAATCCAGTAAACTATGAGAGCTAACTTGTGCCTAACTGGCTCCATCGTGGCTGAGACAGCACAACTGACAAGATGATCACTCATAGCCTCTTTCTGCAGAAAAGATTTATCACAGAGCATATCTGAAAGGAATTTTAGACAAACTGTCTTGCTTTTCACAGAGAGCACTCAGGAGACAGTGAGCAGCATCTCAGCCACACTGGTGGCAACCCTCAGCTGAGGGCACTGTCACCTAAACCATTATGGCCAGATCTGTACTAGTATGACTAGACAGGGGTAAAGCCTTATGTCCCAGAAGAGTTTTGATAACCAAGCTCAGGCAAGTTCTACTATTTCTATAAAAAATTAAAGGAATACTTTTTTATCTAACATCTGCAGAGTTCAAGACAATTCAAAGCATAGTGGAATGCTAAGTCTGCTCAGGATATAATCAGTAGAGTCTGTCAGCAAGATGTTAAAGAAGCAAAATTTTTCTCTTCAGAGAAGTCAGTACTTTATAGGCTACTCTTTAAAGGATATACTACAAAATACCCTCTTAGACCAGATAGTAAAAAGAGTGGTGATTGCTATTTAAGTAATTCTTCGGGAATGACCATTTCCTGTCTTATTCCTCAAGAAGTTCTTATGCGATCCTTACCAGTGAACAAACTGTGTACTATAGCATTTCATTAGCTTACATAGCTTATGTTATGTGTATATTATACCGGAATAATCATGACCAGTGGAAAGGGTTATCTACTGACTGGCACCTTAGCTTTCTGATCATAAAGAAAAATGGACCTTAGCAAAGACAAAGTAACTTTTCAAGTCTTTGCTTTGCTGGCTTTGTATGTAGAGAGGAGGTTATACCAGCAGTAAAAATTATGAAGTTACTTGAAACATTTTTCTTCGAACTATCAGATTCCATTATTTAGTAAATTGTCTGTGGTGTAAGAACTATTTGTTACAACATGAAAAATAATCCTGGGGACACACATGGAGTTGAGTTTTCAATTCTGATCTTCTGGGTACAGCTAGAGATAACTGAAATCTTAAATTGTCAACCAAACAACTATTCTCAGTGTTCCTAAAGAGAGATAAATTTGTTCACTTGCAGAAGACATTTGTCCCACTAGTTTGTAGGAAAACTGAGGGCTTCCAAGAATATTTCCAGGAAATGCACAACTTTGCTCTTCAGAAATGATAATTAGTTAGCATATGTATTGCAAAAGGTGCAGCAGAAAGTACATCTTGAGGAAATTTTTTTAATTCAAATTTAAGCCTACAGTACAACAGGAGTAAGCAAAATAGCATTTAAAAATGTTTCTTTGCTTTAAAACCTGGAATGAGGGCAGATGACGGGTGTTATTCTGATATATGGAATAAATTATCTATTCTCCCATCTTGAAATAGGGTTAAAGTCACTGTTCTTAATCAAAATAGCTGAGTCTTACACATAATGATTTCCGCTGTGTCTCTTATTTTTATCTCTATTATTATTTCACACAGTAGACTTACAAATATGTCTTATATGTGATCAAGCTAGTATTTGTATTTCTCAGAAATGTACTGGCTTCAAAGCCTTTAAAGCCCCACTTGTTTTATATGATTTACATGATTTGAGGACTGAAAGCTCTGAAGAAACCCTGCATTGCAAAACAGTATATTTATATTAATATCATATAATAAAAATCCATTAGAAGTGTTACATAAAAGTTACAAAAGTTCAGAACAACTGTTTCAGTTAATTACAGCATTGTAGAACTTCACTGCAAATGTTCTGCCAAGAAAAAGTTTTCATCAGATCCCTAGCAAACCCATATGGATATTTCCTGTGTATATTAACATATTTATACATACATATACACGAGACACAATGCAAATATTGCATATGCTTCAAAGAATGTGTGGGTGACTTTTCTAAAACACTCAAAGACAGCACTAATTCACAACTGAAAAGCTTTGTACATGGCCAGTTAGAAAATAAAATCTGGACTTTCTGAAAGTTTTCCCTGAAACTGTGTTTTAAAAATACTGATGAACTTTTCTGCCCTTCTGCAGAAGAAACACAAGCACATATAAAACCCAAAATATGAATTTTAGAATGTTTTATGAAATAAGATTTAGACTGACTCTTCAATAAATGTACATCATTATATAAAAATAACAACAACATAAAATCCCAAATAAACAAAGAGAAACCCCTCCAAATAAGATGGAACAATCAGTCAAGCTGAATTACTGATTCCAGAGCACACTTGTGCCACTGCTCACTGGTGGAGTGACTATGTAATATTGCCACCTGCTGGCAAAGAAAATAGAATGAGCAACTCTGAAGTTTTTCGTCCATAAATTTCTTGGTAGATTCATACACAAAAAAGGAAGTAAGCCAGGCTACTGCAATGTAAAGCAATTTTGATTTATGGCATTACAAGGCATCCAAGAAAGCAGAATTTGTGTTTGTATTAGGGACTGCTATGTTTAGTATTTGTGTTAGGGACTAAGAGGATTTTTGGCTAATCAGTTGCCTTACATTTTTTAGAGAACCATTTAGAGACGGAAAATTACTCAGTTGTTTTGTATTTGCCGCCACCAGCTTCAGACTGTGATGGACAAAAGATGCAAAAGAATATCTCTTAAAAAAGAATATCTCTTTAAAAAGTCTCATAAACTCTAATTTCTGTGAAGGAAGCCTGTAATAGAAACAACATAAGCCACCTGTCCTGCCTTTTCTAAATTTGAGACCTTTTAATGTCTTGTCTTTACAGTGAGCATTATATAGTTCCAGATCCAGCAGAAACAGCAGAAACTTCTCTGTCAGTTGGTAACATCACCACAAATGTTCTCAGAGTAGGGCAGCTTGATGCAGCCCTGGACCTGATGCCCAAAGAGTGCACATGGCCCACATGGATTACCTTATCATCATCCTCACACGTCATGACGTTGGAGAAGGGGATCTCTGCTTTGAACATCTTACGACAGTGCATGAGCTGAACAAGCAAATAGCAGACTGTCTTGAACTTCATTCTTTTGGCAGGCTTAATGTCTGAGAGAATCAGTCCGGGAAATATCTGTTGGAGAGAAAAATAGTATTTATAAGTGTTATTACCACTCCCATGCAGAGAAATATACTGGCAGGCATTTGCACCACCTAGTGGTCAGAACAAAGCAATCTTCTAAGCAAGACGCAATGCGTTTTGATAAACATCCTGTATTTGCAAATGAAGATTACTTCATCTTTTTTTATCCTGAGATACAAAGGATCTATAGAACAGACTTTACTAAAACTCATACTTAACAGTTTGGGAACTGTTTTGTACTTAGAAATGTAGACTGCAAAACAGTGCATTGATAAACTCATAAAAGAGGCAATACTTGTATTTCTTTAACATTAACATAAATTCTAGGAAAACATAGGAAAAATAAGGATGAAATTAGCATTTTTATCAACTGATGCTCAAAAAATACAATTTCAGTCTTTTTTCCTCATTTGTTACTTCAGCCATTGCTTATTCAAACCTGAAGAGGATAGTTTTTGCTTTAAAGATAGACATATATGTGCCTTAGAAGAAGTCTGTGAGGCACTGAGATTATATCTTGCATCTTATTTCTTCAAAACAAGGAGTGTTATACCACAGAGAAATACTCTCAGAGGGTTGGGTATAATCTATTCCTTTTACCACTGAGCTCCCAGTTCAGCACGGACAAGTATTTTCTTGGATAACATTTAAGCATGTATTTAACTCTTGCTAACTTCAGTAAACCCCTACTATGTGTTCAGATGCTTTCAGAGATCAGAATATTCTATCCTCTGTATTTATACCAAACTTATTCATGCTTCTGGCATGTGGAATGTGTAAATCAGTGTTAGTGAGAAATGTGGAAGGCCCCCATGCCAGCACAGTATGGGAATTTAAGCTTGTAAAATTGTTATATTCTGGAACAGCAAAATAAAGAAACACACAGGATTTGGTCCCTAGTGTTCCTAGGTACAAAAGACAGAGCAAAGCACAGTCCAAAATCTTTAGTCAATTGCTCTTAAAACCCAAAATGGCACTGAGAATTTGCTGTGCAGTCTTCACAATACTGTGATTTACTAGAGCCATTTACATCATTACTTCAGTGACCAAAGAATGAAGAAGAAACCCAAAGCACTTGTTTAATGAGTGTTTTCATGGACACCTAAATTTTGAGGCACAGGGCAAATGACACTGCTTATATTTCAAATGGCATCTCAGATACTGATTTGCTGTGATAATTAACATATACAGCCAGCCATTTGTATTTTCTGGGGAATCAAGGTAATATACCATTGAACTTCCAATACCCTGTTTAGTCAGTTACATTGTGTCTATGAAACACAAAAATGACCAAAATGTTGCACTTTTTTTTTTTATTTTTAGCAGATAGCTATGTTATAACATGACATATTTCAAATGTGTAAAGGTGCCTAGGTGTGCACATGTGCTTTATTGTGCACTGGAAGGCTGACTGAGTCCAACTAGCATCACCAGCACTGCACTGAATGGTCATCAGCTGAATTCTAAGAGGACATTAGTGTATCTACTGTGTAGTCACTTACAGAAATGATAGCTTAACAAGTGTCTGTGAAGAGATTTTCAATATGAACCCTTTCTTTCAAGGGTTTTCTGGGAGAAGACTTACTACTGAATTGCACAGAAGGTACTGTACAAGGGTATTCACATACTAATCATCCTTTAGGTGTTCCTAAAGACACCAAGTAGATGGTTGTTAGGCTTGAGTATGGCAGCTATGATCAGCTTTTGAGCTGCTATTCCCAACCCCTAAAATGTGCTTTTTAGAGAGATACTCAACTTACAAACTTTCCTAATGTAGCTATAATTCCTCTAGAAGTTCTATATACTTTAATGAGTCTCACTATCAAACTTTTCATACAAAAAATTTAGCAACTTTCTTGAAACTCCTTCCAGTTTTGCATTTTGGTTTTTTAATTTTTTTTTTATCCCCTACCCCCCACCCACCCCCCAAGACAATGGAATAAGAGGGGATTAGACAGAAGTTTACAGGTGGACCATATCGCAAGAGGTCATTAGCTCTTTTTTTTTGCTCAAACCTTTCACTGTGAACATTGCATTAATTAGGTCAACAACTTTGGTCTTAGGTCTCCATTAGACTGGCTTGAAAAGACGCTTTTAAATAAATTCAGAGAGCAACAAAAGCTGCCTAACAGGCTTCATTACGGAAATGCCACACTATAGATGCAAGAGTGGCAAAGAACAGGTAGAACTTACTAGCAAATGATTCAAGAAGGCACAACTGTGAAAGGTGAGCACATAGGCAAGACTATATCCTCCTAAAAGGATTTTAAGTCCTATGAAAAGTAAATAATTTAGATTTCCCTCCATGCAAATCTTTTATAGTATATGTGCTTTTGAGAACAACATGAAACTTTAAAATTTGGAGTGGATGCAGTCTGCCTCAGGCAGTGTGGTTCTGCCACCAGCATGATGTATCTTCAACCACATTTTCTTTCAGTTTCCTGACTTTATCTTCAAATAAGTAGGTAGAACCTTTTAAGCTCTTACCATCAACCAGTCTCTTTCAGTTTATAAATCTTACTGGCAGATAATAAATCAACAGTATACACCCTTTATATGTTGGAAATACAGTAAAATTTTCCAGTTGTTTTGGAATTAATTAGAAATTTCAGCACAGGTACCTGGAAAAAGAAATGGAGTAGTGTATCTCCTTATGAGCACCCAGCACAAGAAAAACAGTGACAAACTGGAGTGAGTTCAACAAAAGTTCACCAGAACAAGTAGAGTTCTCAAGCATATGACACAGGAGAGGAACCTGAGGGAATTTAGTTCATTTAGCTGGAAGAAGAGAAGGCTAAGGAGTGATCTGTCATCTTCAACTACTTAAGTAGTAGTTGGAGATAAGACAGAGCCAGACTCATCCCAAATATTACTCAGAAAAAACGTCAATGAATACAGGCTGTACCAAGGGAAATTCCTGTTTGATACAAAGAAGAGAAGTTTAACTGTGGGGATGATTATGTGCTCGAGCAGGCTACCCAGAGAGGCTGCCAAATCTCCAGTCTGGGAAACACCCAGCACTCACGCTAAAAGGGATCTAACTGCAAAGCTGGCCCTGCTTTGAGCAAGGAGATTGACCACATGATCTCCAAAAGCCCCTTCCAAATTCAGTTACAGTGTGGTATTATGAAAATTTGTGGAACACACTCAGCTACTGTTCTTCATGGTTGGCCAAGAACTTGACCACTCAAAGGACATCCCATACACACATATCAGGCAGTTCTCAGTATAATGTATAATTTTATATATAGTTTTGATAAGTTGAGAGTGCTTTTGGTGGTTTTTTTTTTTTTTTTTTTTT